>WBZZ01000279.1:95000-100536 GCA_019918135.1 Paulinella micropora
TGTCCGTGTGACACGCATCTGTCGTGGGACCGCCACGGCATCAAGTATAAGTCTGAGAGAGTGTCATCAGCGACATGTTGTTCCGCTGGTCTCATCAGATAGAAAACATTTTTCACCCATGCGATGGTTGCTATCGCATCGCCTTCCTTCCATCGCTCATGGACAATCTCAACGTTGCCCGCATTTGGGTCAGTGTCCGTCCCCTCCTCCTCCTGGTGGACGTCCTTTGATCTCATCGACCTCATCGCCTTCCTCGGTTGGTCGTTGATAAGATCATTCCGCGCTCTCCTTAGCTGCGCCTCTGTGATCTTCTCCTTCTTTCCGCTATGCTCTCGCGGAGACTTGGACTGAGTCCCCACCGCGCTTATGCGGTCAGTCTTCTCCTTGCTGTCCACCTCACTCTCCTCCTTCTCAGCTATCGGTGCCCGATAAGCATCGTCTTGGTCTATGCCAGCCTCCTTGTGGATGGGCGGTACCTCTTTGAAATCATCCTTTATCCGTTTTAACGCCTCCTCAACGGATTCATCTTCCAGTAAGAAGGGATCATACTTAATCAGCCTTCTTACATTCACAATTTGCACCTTCCCTCTACCCCTGATCTTGTAATTCAGAGGTCCCGTCTGTTCCATAATCTGATAAGGTCCTTTCCAGTGAGTGAACAGCTTAGAGCTGACTCCCTTCGGGACTTGAGGATGGTACAATAGTACAATATCCCCGACCTGGAACTTGATCTGATCCAAGTGCACTTGTCGCACCCCTTCAGCATCAGTCTTTCGGCGCTCCGCCTCTCTATGCGCCCTGACTATTTGTTCCGCCTCCATCTTCACTCTAAGTCTCATCCCAAACAACTCATCCGCATCCGCCCAAGTGTCTTTTGGGTGAAGGAGCGAAGTCGGGATATCAGGCTCACGCCCATATACTAGCTGATATGGCGAGATTGAGCTCTTCGAGCCTCCTAACGCCGTAGAGGGTAGACAGTTCATTGCAAACGCAAATGATGGTGCTGCCTCGACCCATGCTCTTTGATTCTCCTTCTTCGTGCAATACATCTTTAGCGAGGCTTTGAGGGGTCTGTGTACCCGCTCGATTTTCCCATTTGCTCGCGGGTTATAGGCAGTAACATATTGCCATTTCATCGCGTAATACTTAGATAGTTTGTCGATGACCTCGTTATTAAAGTCCGAGCCTCGATCAGAACATATCTTTCTTGGTACTCCGATCTGTGAGATGATCCTATCGATCAGCGCCTCGGCCGTCGTCTTGCCGGTAACGTCTTTGACAGTGATGATCCACACATAATTGGTGGCTCTGTCAATAGCCGTAAGGAGGTATTTGTAACCTTCCTTCGATTCTGGGAAAGGTCCCACATGATCAATGTGTATAAACTCAAACATCCCCGCATGAAGAGGAAATTCGCCAATCAGGCCGAAATTTGCCTTCAGTGGTGTTTTGTTTATCTTGCACGGGATGCATGCATCCACCGCCTGATCTATCTCCTCCTTCATCTTCTTCCACCAGAATCGCCTCGCTACGAACATATGAGTTCGTTGTCGACCCGGATGCGCCAAGAGGCTATATGGATAGTACCATCTTCTAGCCGTACCCCGATTCTTTCCGGGTCATCGTCTAGGTCACTTCTCCGCTCTTGAGGAGGCTCCGCATAAACTTCCTGCGTCTCCTCTTCCTCTCTTATGTTCGCCTTCGCATTCTCATATACCTCATAGGACCACTCAGCGTCCTCCTGGGTATGTAGCTCACAACATATCCCGTGATCCGGGCCTTGTGGACTGTACCGTAGACCTGTGCGGTCATATCGGACTCCACTCGCCATCTCCATCGCCTCAATGTGGCTGACCTCATACACCTTGTCAGTGGACAAGTCTTCCATCTCCACCGTGGACACCAACGCCGATACTTCTGAGTTAAACTCTAGCCTAGAGAGGCTATCAGCGACCACATTTCGCTTTCCCGGTAGATGGACCATTGTGAAATCGAAACAAGACAAGAACGCTTGCCACCGCGCCAGCCGTCCCGTCTGTTCATGATTCATCAACCATAACAGGTTATGATGATCAGTTCTGACAGTAAATTGAGGTCCTCCCCACAAATACTCTCTGAGCCTCTTGAGGGCCCATACCACCGCCAACGCCTCTCTTTGCCTTGTGCAATAGTTTCTCTCCGCCGCACACAACTTCCTACTAATAAACATGATTGGGCGTAATTTCTTCTCCTCATCCTCTTGTTGTAATACAGCCCCAATCGCAAACTTAGATGCGTCTGTATCGACTACGAATTGTTTCGTAAAGTCGGGCATCGTTAACACCAGTCCTCCGTCTTTCGGGTCTTTGTAAATGAGATCTTTGAGCGCATGAAACGCTTGCAAAGCCTCTTCGTCCCACTTCTCAAAGTCTCCAAAATCAATCATTCTCTCCAACTTAGCCCGTGTTGCACCCCAATCGGGTATAAACTGGCTATAGTATTGCGCCATCGCAAGGAATGAGTGCAATTCAGTGCGGTTCTTCGGTATCGGTCGATTCATAATCTCCTCCCTCTTCTCTTTGGATATCGAGACTCGATTATGGGAGATCTCGTACCCTAAGTATGTCACACTCGTCTTGGCAAGTTGACACTTCTTTAGATTGCACTTCAGGCCAAAAGCTCCGATGCGCCTGAATATATCGGACAAATGATCGATATGCTCCTCCATTGTGTTAGAGTATACGATAATGTCATCGATATAGCAAAATGCATATTCTCCCGCCTTCTGTCCCCGCCTTCTCATAAAGCCACCGTCAGACAAATCATCGTACTGACTGCTCAACATCTTCTGCATCGCCTTCTGGAAAAGTCCTGGGGCTTGCTTGAGGCCCATCGGAAGCACTTTCCATAGATATATTTCCATACCCACCACAAACGCCGTCAGCCATCTGGACTTTTCCTCCAGTGGTATCTGCCAGAAGCCATTCTTAAGGTCAATGACCGAATAGAATTTTGCATTCCGCAGTACTCTCCTTCCTTCTTCTAATGTCGGGAGAGGATTTCTCTCTTCCTCCAGCACCTTGTTAACACGAGCATAGTTAACTGTCAGGCGCCATTCTCCTCCTGGCTTCGGCACTATTCTCGGTTGTGAGACTATTGAGGATGTTGATCTCTCAATAAAGTCCTCATTGAGCAGCTGTCTTGCTAGCTCCTCCGCTATTTTCGCCTCACGTATACTCAAATTCGCCCTTCGTGGTGCCGGTGACGGCTCCGCACCCGGTATTTTGTAAATAACCGCAGTGAAATCTTCAGGCTGGACACCACCTGCATGTGGAGGGTCAAAAATTTCCTTGTTCGCCTCTAATTTGGCTTTTAAAAGCTCCTTCTCCTTCTCCGTGCCTACTCCTTCTTCCAATATTTTCCGCGCCGCCTCTTGAAAATCTTCATCAGACATCTGCTTATGTTGCTTTAGGGGTTCTCTGTCCTCCTCCAAGCCTAAGTCCTCTTCCGAGACATCATCTAGGCCCGTCTTTTCATACGTGACCGTGTCCGGCTCATCATCTTTGCCGAGCTCCACCAGCATGTCAATGAGTCTCGCGTATTGCAAAGGAGCTTTACGGGTGTAAAAACCATCAAATATGTGAATGCTTGCGGTATCAATTTCAACTTGTCGAGGTCTCTGAGCTTCCGCTTGTATGCACTGCTCTGCTCACGAGTTCCCATAGGACAAGCCACCACTAGCTGTTGCTTGCGAGAGGGTACCGGTATAGGATGATCAATAAGCCGGTCCCTTATTTCCTGCGCCCATATCGCCTTCTCATTATATGGCAGGATAATAGTATACGGCTTATTATTTTCAAATAAAGTCCGTAAGCATTTCTTCACTTCAGTTAGTGAACGCGGCCACGTGGGCTCGTCACCCCAGAAGTCAGTAATAAAACTTTTAATAGTTTCTGGTGGAGTATCCGGGATTCGCCCCGTTCTCCTTGGTACAAACGCCTCCCTTTTTTCGTCTCCTACTTTCGCATGGAAACAGTATCTTTTAGTAATGTGGACATCTGCTCCTACTCCTTCCGCGAATCTCGTCGACGACGGGCTTCTTTGTGCGACACATATAATCTCCTCCTTTCGCTTCTCGATTAAGTCATCAATAGACTTTTTATCCCAATGGCATGTCGGAACTGTGACAGTGCACACTTGGGATTCCCAATTGTCGGTCCAGGACAGTTCATCCGGTCTTACGACATGGGGGTGAACGTACACCTCAAGTGACTCATGTGCGATGGCCATCTTTTTGTGATCCGTCGCTAGACTCAGCTCACAAGCCTCATAAGAGTCAGTAGCGTTGAAGGGATGAATATCACTCTCCTGTCCTCTTTTTACTCCATATATCACTCGCCGTGCGGCGCAATCAATCACAGCCCCCATCGTAGCCAATTGGTCATACGATAGTAATATTGACCCGTGGTAACCGGGGACGACATAGAGGTCCATACGGTATACTCGTGCGGATTTCAATTTAAAGGTCAGTGTGATGATTCCCGTGATATCCGTCCGGCTGCTCACTCCTTTGAGAGTGCCCGTTGACTTTTTCATATTTCCGTCCACCCAGTCCCGGTATCGATTAAAAAACTTCCGGCCGACAATATTAATATTCGCCATCGTATCATTACCAACTTTTAATATTGTCTTCAATGTTTCACAATAAAGTTCCGTATAACACAGAGCATCGGGCCTGTGTATATTGGCTGCGAGAACAAGAACTTTACGTTCCAAATTTTGGAGTCTTGTCTCTAAGTTTTTCAACTCCTCCTTCTTCTCCTCCTGCTTCACCTCATTAACATTTTTATTATTCTGCGGTACTGGTGCGTTTACTATTTGAGCGACATTGTCTTGTGGTACTTGAGTACACACATTGTCTTTTTGCTCGCCACCCGCCGCGACCGTAGACATTGAGTCTGTTCGTGGTTGTTTGCTTGGCCGAGGCGATACGTCTGCCATTGGCCTCCTCGCCTCCATCGCAAGTCTCGCCTTCCTATTTGCATCAGTTATCATTGGTAACCGTACTGTATGAACGGGTATGAGACTACCTTGGGGCTGCAGTCTCTGTGTACCCACATCTTTGTTTTCACATAGAGGAAGCGTTGGCCCAGTCTGCACAACAGCATTAGAAAGCACTGTGACTTTAGGGTTAAACTTCACAGTCGTCTCCTTCCTCTCTTCTTCCCCCTCCAGTCATTCCACCACCTCGAAACGATTACCTTGAGTAGTGTCCGGGTAGGATGACGTATCGGTCTCCGAGGCAGTGTTGTAGGCCTGAGCTCGACCGAAATTCGGATTGGAGCTTGCCCACGAGCCTCCTCCTCCTCTGGGTGGGGGGGCTGGAGCTCGAACAGCTCTCCCTCCATAAGGGGTATATCCCCGACCTCCTCCTCTTCCTCTCTGAGGGGTTCCCTGCCACCTCGAGGCTCCTCTCCATGTTCCTCGTCCTCGTCCTCCTCCTCCTCCTCCTCGTCCTCCTGCTCCTGCTCCTCCTTCTCGTCCTCTTTGAGAGGCC
>WBZZ01000280.1:0-37500 GCA_019918135.1 Paulinella micropora
CCAGGCTTGCTGCTCAAGAATGTTTCCTCGACCAACGTCTGGCTCTTCGAGCAGGTGCCTTTTGCTTTGCTTTGTTTTGTTTTGTTTTGTATGTTTGCTTGCTTGTTTGTTGTTTGCTTCCTTGCTTGTTTGTTCTTCGTTCAAGTCGGCGGGTTATGTTTTGCTCTGTGTCTGTTTTGTTTTGTTTGCTTGTTTGCTTGTTTCTATTGTGTCTCCTTCAACGTCCGGTTGTTCAAGCAGGTGCGTTTTGTTTTGTTTTGTGTTCGGTATTGTATTCTTTTGTTTTGTTTTGTTTCGTTTGTAGTGTTTGATTCTACTACGCTTCCGTCAACGTCTAGCTCTTTAAGCAGGTGCGTTTTGCTTTGTTTCTGTATGTTCGTTTGTTCGCTCGCTCGTTCGTTTGGGAGGCAGGAGCATCTCAAAGCCTCACACGAGCTACCTGCAGCTAAGATTGGTGTGTAAGCATGTATTTACATGCAGAAATGTGTTTCCCCCCCCCCCCCACCCCTCACCTCTCTCCATACATGCATGTGTGTGTATTCCTGCTCCTCCCCTCTTCCACCATTTTGCTTCTTCATTTTCCCCCTGTTGTTTATCTTCCTCCCTCCTCCTTCTACTCTCATTACTACATAGACAAAAGATAGGTAGGTAGGTAGGTAGGTAGGTAGTAGTAGCAGTAGTAGTAGTAGTAGTAGTAGTAGCAGTAGTAGTTGTAGTAGTCGCAGGATAAGGAGGAAGAGGAGGAGGAAGAAGAAGAAAAAGAATAAGAAGTAAAGGTGAGGAGAAGGAGAAAGGAGGAAGAGGACAGAGAAGAAGGATGAGGAGGGAGGAGGGCGCGGGGGGGGAAGCAGGAGTGAACATGCTTAAAAAGGAGGAGAAAGGAAGAGGAAAGAAAGGAGAATGGAGTAATTGCCAAAAGGAATGCACATGAGCAGAAAAGAAGAAAAATCTTTTTCTCCGGAAGGTTGACTCTTGTAAGAGCGACTGATTTGCATGCACACATTGCAGTACGTGTACGTCATCTATGCTTAAAGACTAAAACATCTCTCTATCTCTCGCTCATGCACTCACGGGGCAGACAGACATGACAGATACATTTACACACGCATACACCCCGACAGTTTATCATACACTCTCGAGATTGTAAGAAAAAAAAAGTAATATCAACAATGGCATGTGTCTAACAATTATCTTTTCCATGAAAATACTACTACTGGCTCCTCACTCCCCGCTATAGAGTTTGCATTCCATTTCCCCCCACCTCTCCGGCGAAACTGCTCTAGCATTTTGCGAAAACTCAATTAAATTCTTTTCATAATGCACTCACTACTATTACGACAACTACTGTATACTTAAGATAAAATAAATATATATGGAGAGGTTATATGGGTTTCCGACGATTTTGCATATCCAGAAACTCAACGTGTTTTGAAAAGGAAGCAATGGTCGGCGACAAGTGTTAGGTCGGCCGCAGCGAAACCAGCCACAGGTTGCGCCACTAGTATTACAGCTGAGATAATCAAACCGGTGCCATATAGTTAAATTTAAGTTTAAGTAATGTAATAATATAATTTAATAATATTATTAATACAACAGAGATTGTCAAACCGGCCACACTGGGCTACTGACGCACAATGTTTACCAAAAGTCTGACAGCCATTATGCACACAACCACTACTCGTTACGTGACTGTTACAAGCTAATACGCGGTGCAAAATCTAACCGTGCCACAATGTTGTGAGCATTACACGCAATAATGATACAGCCGTTTCCACTAAGTATCATGATGTTTTCAAGCTAGTCACGTTCACTTGTATAGATTTCTTGAATACATAATATTATCATCATATAGAAGGAGGATGTGCTGCTGGACTAATGATTTGTTTTTCTCGAATCGTCACAGCACCCACTCCTTCCCCGAGTAGTGTGGGTAGCAGGAGTCTGAGTGTTTTTATTAATACGAAGAACACTTAGTAGTAAATCATCTAATCAATTGATACACTTACTATACATTGACTTTTCTATAATATATTAATATATTAGTGTATTAATCATTTACTTGAGTATTATTGTAATAGTTTGAAGGAGTGAAAAACTTAGTAATAAACATTCATATGGCACGGTTTAATCAGTAATATATTAATATTAGTTAAGTCCCTGGTCCTACTGTTACCAATTGGTAATTTTTGGTTACCAATTGGTTATTCTATTACGCAAAGACGGAAATATTGTGCCAAAATTGGCACAATATTCGTTACCGATTGGTAACTTTTTTGTTACCAGTTGGTAATGAAAATTACCAATTGGTAATCCCAGGGACTTAAACAATATTGCTCAATTTGAAATTTGTAATATACATAGATAGAGAAGTTGAAAACTGTATTTCAGATTGCTCATTTTCCTCATTTTTCCTGCAGGCTGCTCGAACTATAGTAATCACCTGATGACAGTGCTTCCTGTAGGCATCACCCCCCGGATAGCCGCTAAAAAGTAATCTTTTCCTGGTGACAGGTGCACCTACCTGTTTTTCAGTTTGCCCGGATTGGACCTGATGTCATTTTATTCCTGACATCATTCTCAGCTTTGAGGACAGTGTGTTTGGTTGTATTACCGACTTTTCTACGAGCTATCATTGGGGATATTACATTCCCTCAGTCTCTGCTCAGGCTCGCCGCCACAAGCCCCCACGACACTCCCTCCCCGCACCCCACAGTAAGGTCCCCGCCCCCCCCCCCCCCCCCGCCCTTCGGACAGCCTTCAACTGACATGGAAATAAGGGCCTTGACTACGTAGTGGCATGCCGTGATATAAACCTGAGCTGTCCCTGAAGAACACTTTTCACTCGACGAAGTTTTAAAATTTCGGCCTTATAGTAAAGCTAATATATTATTTGAATTGTTTGAATGGTCAAAAAATAGAAAACATTATAAAATTATTAAAGTTTAATTTATAGAATTATATATAGAGATAAACTTTGATCCGGCCTTTTGTCGGCGACTCAACTCTAGTGGCAGGCTGCCTGCTGGTTCCCATGAGACACTACAAAGGGGGACTGGCAGGATCTGGCACAAGCACGTCTGGTCAAGGCAAGCTACTGTAAGACCTGACCAGACTTGCTTGTGAAAAACATCTGTGCCCCGCTCAACTGGCACTCCGGGTATTAACCGACTTCTCGGACTTACGGAGCTGCACAATCCCCACTGCAAATGGGAATTGTGCCACTTCCGCAACTCCGGCTTTCACGGACATGTCTCACTTCGTATGTATGTCTCACTTCGTATGTACGTGTCTCACTTGTATGTGTCTCACTTCTCTATATGTCTCACTTCTTACATGGCCCCGGGACGCTTTGGGACAAATGTTACCAAAATGTAGACATCTAGATAGATAGATAGATAGATAGATAGATAGATAGATAGGTAGAGAGAGAGTAAGAGTAGTATAGGGGGCCACTTCAAGACAGTTTTTCAATACATACCACCCCTGCCACCAGAGACACACACCGGCCGGCCCGCCGGGACAAAATGGCAACGGGCAAATAAGTTCGTATTTTAAATTAAAGTCATAAAAATATAGACATATACAGAATGACAAACGAAGACACACAAAAAACTGCGACAAGTCGCAGGTTTACCATTTCAAAAGTATGTATTATGATAAAGAATAATGAAAAGAGGCAGATGATAAAAGTTCAATGGAGAGAAGGAGGTAAAACGATGTTTAAGAGTTTTACTATTGGAAAACGAAGAACCCAAGAACAAGCAATGGAAGAAGCAAAGAAATACCACGAGGAAAAAGTAAAAATAAAATATGATGAAGGGAAAGTTAATTATGATAAGGAAACAAAAGAAATCAAAAAAGAAAAGAAAAGGAATTGGAAGAAGAAAACATTCAAGTGTGAATGCGGAGTTGAAATAAATAGAAGTAGCAAAGCAAGACATATGAAAGCAAACATACACACAGAAAAAATTTCTTCTAAACAAAACGAAGGGGCAATATATAAGGATACACAGGGTAACGAACAAGAGGCACACGATGACAGAAAACAAACGACGATACAAATGTGATTGTGGTTCTGAAGTTGATATTGCTGAACACCGAAAGCCGATTCATTTCAGCTCCAAAAAACATAAAATATTTCTTGAAAATCAAGAAGAAGAAAAGAAGAAAAAAGAAGAATGGGAAAGAATGATACAAAATATTAATAAAAGACGAGACAGCGATGATTGGTGTAATTTCTGTCATTATCGCGAACATAACTGTCATTGCGGACTCGTTTCAATATAATGATAATACTATTTTTTTCTGTCCCGCACGCCCCGCCAGGCCCGCCAGCACCGCCCGCCCCGCCCTAATTTCCATCTAAACACAGGGCCCCCCGTATATATAGACACGGGGGCACACTGCGAACACGGCGGGGCAGACGATTGAGATAATTATTTAATTTCCAAAAAAAAATTGTTAACCAATATATATAAGATGGAGACACACACTTACAACGGTAAGACTTATTTAGGGAACGGTAAGACTTATATAGGTTGGACAAATTTAGGGAACAAAAAATTAATTATGAAATCAAAAGGGTCAGGGGTCAAGATGTGCTGTATATAATACCGAAGACGAGAAAGTATAAGGTGGATACAACAACGGCCCAAAATTACTTGAACCGAGTAAGAGGTGCTGTTTACTTTGAGGAACAGAAACAAGGTATTCCAGTAGCACCACCATTACCGCCTCATTTTGAAGTGAAAGTGAGAGAAAGAAAAGAAAAGGTGAAAGACTTAATGCGATACGGAAACTACGAAATCAAACACGTTGACAGAAAGAAGCACACGCTAGGCATTAATGAAAGCCTGTATTGGGTTAGGATTAGAGTCAACTTTACTTCATTCAGTATGGAAGATGTAGTAAAGTTTATTGAGATAATTCTGAACGACTTTATTAAAAGACAGAGACAAGGTAATATGGTAAGTCTAAGTATCAAGTTTGTAGATTACTACGGGGCTGTATCTACGGGTTTGAAAAAACTTAACGAGATTTCTGTCAGCGATGTTTTAGAAAGACTGTCTGCATTATTTCAAAGCAACGAAAGCCTTTATACAGACGAAAAGGGAACCAATGTGGATAAGTTTAGGTTCGTTTTGAAATCTGTTGAAATGCCGACGGGAGGAACGAGGCTTCAAATAATTAATAAGTTGGATGTATATAAAAAGAGAGGGGTAATTCAAATTAATAATACAGACAACATATGCTTAGCCAGAGCAATTGTTGTAGTAAAAACAAAAAAAGAAAAACACGAAAAATATCCGCAGGTTATGAAAGGCAGAAAGATACAGGAGGAGATGGCTTTGAAACTACACGAAGAAGCGAAAGTCATTCAGGATGTGTGCGGTAATCCTGAAATCAATACATTTGCTATCCACATTAAATACAATCTCGTTATTGTTGAATTTCCTGACAAGATTGTTTATAAGACTGACCTGCTTAATGAAAAAGGCGAGCGACTTACGAACCTTTACATACTTAAGACAGAGAACCACTACGATGCGATAGCTAATATGAAGTCTTTGCTAGGCAAAAAGAACTTCTGTGAGTTATGTCTAAGGGGATACAAAGAAAGGCACGCCTGCGAATCCACTTGTAATATCTGCGAAACCAAAGGTTGTAAAGGTATTAACGATAAAAGCAATTGGACTGATTGCTATTCGTGTAATAGAAAGTTTCCAAATTCGGTATGTTTCAACAACCACAAGAAGACAAACTGTGATATCAAAGCAAAATGTCTTTCGTGCGGTCTTAATTACAGAAGGTCGCGGAGCGACCGTTCGCCCTACGGGCTGAACAGAAAGGACGAACACAAATGCGGTTATGCGAAATGCCGTAATTGTAAGGAACTGAAACCACTTGAACACCAATGTGAAATCGTGAAGAAAGACATATTACCTTTTTCAGAGAAATACATATCCTTTGACTTTGAAGCGACACAGGATACGGGCGAGCACATTGTTAATCATTCGGAAAGTCAGTATTTCGATGCGAAGGAACCACCAGTTATCCATAAGAACATTGATGATTTCTGTAAGTGGGCTTCATATGTAGAGTGGTCCCTATTAAAAATTAAATAAAGTTTTGAGAAGGAGTTAAATGATTTTATGTTGAGAAATATGTAGGGTATGTAACTAGAATAACTATGAATATGTTGTTTGTCAAAAAATATATACTAGTGTTTGAGCTACAGCTATTCTCTCAACCGACCAGTTATTTTAATTGTACAGGCCGGGCCTCTGGCTTTTTAGGCATTTTTGAGGCACCTTCCTTTTTTTTCAACGCCTCTCAACGCAAATATTTGCTGGGAATGAACAAGAGTGGTAAGCGGGAACGTGAAGAACCTAAAGAAGTTTGCAGGGCAACGTCCCCTGTCAAAGCAATTTACGGCAAAGACTTTTGGGACCTTAAGACCATTGATTCAAGAAACATAATTTCTGGGCATCCTCGTATTTCACGTCCAACAAAGCCCCCTGTGCCCGTTTTCAAACCCATTGATTTTCGTGAGAAACCTGCCCTTACACAAAAGATTCCTCAACCTGAGGATGCAGAAAACAAGGAGGCTAGGCAGGAACCAGATTGCCCACCCGCCAGGGTTCTTTCAGTCGAGCTTTCCCAACTTCCAGACGGATCCCCAAAGGGCTGGCGTCGATTAGTTTTCGACTGCTTCAGTGGGCCTTTGAGTGGATGGACGTCTGGTGATGGCAAGGAAGCCACCTGGGAGATTCGCAAAGACATCCCTGCACCCTGGTCTTTGCGATCTTTCAAACAAGCCTTTCGTTTTCCCGCCGGTCAAGAAAAACAAGTCGCAATCAGAAAGGACACCCCCAATCGCTATGAGGTGGAGTTTTTGTCAGCTGAGCTTTGGGGTCAATTCTTAATCGGAGGAGACGCGTCGTTTACGGTACATTACAAGGCAGGATTCAAGAAAGCAATTATGCTGCTCTTTGGGGAGGGCAGAAAGAAACTTAATTCCAAGGAGAAGAAGGCGTGGGCAGCGGAGCACCCCAACGTTGAAGTCCCTGAGTCCATTCCTTTTTTCTTTGGCCCTCGTGTGGCCTACACACAGCATGAAAAAACACTTTTGAACAAACCATTAGAGGAGCCCTCTCTAATAAAAAAAAACAACAAAACAAACCGGTAATTTATACATAGTCAGCGTGCCGGAATCGTTTGAGGGGGCTTTAGATATGTGGAGAGTGACGGAGAAGTGGAGGGATGTACGGTCTCTCTCTCTCTCTATATATATATATATGTATATATATAATATATAAACAAAGACAGGCTTGTAAAAATCCATTGGTACTGTCACGCCTCCAAAAAAAGTCAGCAACTGGATTGCAACTTTCAGCCTGCGAGATTGCGCCTGTGGGATTTGCCAGGGGGAAAGACTTTGTGGAAGTGGCGACATGGCCCTCTTTTGGAGTGGGAGAAAGAAGAGAAAGTCTTAGAGGAGGAGGCAGTGACCATTGCCAAGTCAAGAATTCTGTTTACCTTCAAAGAGTTCGAGCGTGTTGGGGCAGGCCAAAAGGTAAACAAACTTCCCTCCACCGTTCAGGAATTTATCGCCTCGTACGTTACGTCCAAGTCACTCAACTACACTCATGTCTCGGGGACCTTGTCAATCCGGGGACACAAACAGTGGTTCCAGGGGGAGGAGGTTGAGGCGGTTCAGGCGGTAGTGGAGCAAGTGGGCACCGATTCGGACACTTCGGACGATGAGTTTTTGGGCCCCAGCACCTCCTTACGTCGCAATGATCGATTGTTGGACAGCAATGTGTCCAGTCGTAGGAGTTCGGTAGCAAGTGTCGTTGGTGTTGTGCGTCGCGGTTCGGTGGCCACCGCTGCGTCCCAGCCTACCCTTTTCGACGACACTCCACTGGACATTTGTCGTCGATGCAGCGTTTCCCCTGCGTCGACTCGCTTTTCCCCTGCGTCGATTCGCTCTGCCTCGCCCGCGCAGCCTGTCACTCCTCAGGCAGAAGACGATGACTAGGGGTTTTTTTTTTTTTTTTTTTTTTTTTTTTTTTTTTTTTTTTTTTTTTTACTTTCTCTCTCTCTCTTATTAATATTAATATTATTATTATTATTATTATTATTATTATTATTATTATTATTATTATTATTATTATTATTATTATTATTATTAAAGTAATGCATGTAGCTGTTATACATACTCACATACCACTTCCTATATTAATAAAATAATATTACCGGCAGCTTATTCAGCATGTGTACGAACTTGAGGAAGCATAAAACCGGTTTTGAAACATAGTTTTCATAGTGCACTGAACTTGAACAAGTTAGTAAAAATCACACATGATTATTAATACTATGACGCAGCCGCCCGCGCATACCTTTCATCTATCTCTTTCAACTTGGCCTGCAATTGCATCAAGCCGATCATTTCTTCAGGTCGGTAAACGGTAAAGTGATAAGATTCGCCAGGCTCAAGGCGATCGTCTGAACAATGTGCGTTTTGAGTCTGCCTTCATGGATGTAGTCTTTGCCGCACCAGTTACAAACATGTTCACCTTCCCGGAGATGAACTCCCCTCTCCGTCAACCACAGGCCAATATATTTCTTTGTTAGCATTTCCAGTAAAAAACCAGCCCTTCTACTATTGCTTCGAAAAAAATTTTGTCCGTTGTGATTGTTTTGAAGCTCCAAAGAATGGCATGAATGCCAATGAAAACGTTTGTGTTTGGAGAGAAGAAAAGCAATATGATTGCATATCACGTGGATGTAGGGTGTGATGAAATTATTCATGTACGTCGGAACCCGCATGACGTCCTCCAGCACCACGTTGCGACGACCACCGGCGATGTCCTTATCGCGGACATAGTTGCCTTCACGATCTCTGACCTTCAACAAAAAAAAAATGAATTGCTCATGATTAATCATTTAAAATATATAAACTAGTCACATTAATTAATTTACAATCTATCGGACCAGTAATAGTAATAAACTATGATTAAAAAAGTAATGTATTTAATCACAATATTAAAGATTCCAAGTGGCTGAAAGAAGAAAAAAAAAGAAAAATTTAACTAACCGGCTGAACGGATTTCAAAAATTGAAATTGAACTATTCAAATTTACATAAATATAGATAAGATGATTGTACCGGTGACTTTGGGTTTGTTCCGCGACAGTGCCAGTCCCCGCTCACCATTTTGTGATGGAGGGGCTGTGCGCTTGTCTCGGTGAGCTGACGAAATATAAGGCGGGTGTAGTCCTGCCACTCCTTCGCTTGAGCAGCAGTGAACGTGGTGGCGGGGTTGTTGAGGATGAGGTACTGGGAATGCCAAGCCTTCCAGAAATGTTTGAGGCGATCACATCTACCGGGACTCAAGACTGGGGAAAAGTCGATCTTGTCTTCCAGCACGAGAGAAAAAACGTGGCGTAGGACGTGTCCTTGTTCCTGTCCATTGATTTCCCACTTGTTGCCATCCTTCCCTTCAGTTTGTGAGATTTTGATGCCGTATAGATGATGATCAGTCAAAAGCTGCTCTAGCCTATCCTGCCGCTCTTTACTAGTTGTTACGTCTTGCATTGGAAAAGGCCAGTACAGCATGGGCCTACCTTCCAAAGCCTCACGTAACAACATAGTGAAAAAGCGGCCATGGACTCTCAAACACATGTGGAGTAAGTCGGGAATTATGTCTTCTATCTCAATAAAATCAAACAAAGCCTCTTCATGTTTTTTCCCATCCATGTCCCCATCACCCCTCTGCCTAGTGCAGTCCCACTCTTTCCGCAAATTGCCTCTCTCATCTTTTGTACATTTGCAGTACATGCAGAAGGAGGTGCAATTTGCGGAAAGGTGACCCTGCATCTCCATGTTCCAAACCATATCCCCTATCTGTTTAAAGTGAATCGGGTATGTGCGTGCAGAAGCGAAGGCTTTGAAGCCATCTGACTTCAAAGCCCTCATCTTTTGCAGGTGGGTCTCTATTCTCGCCTTCAGCTCCTCATAACATTCACTCACCTTCGCCTGTACGAGAGGAAATAATCCATCAGTAGACGTAGGTGAAGGGAGAATGTCTATGAGGTTATCCTCTTTATCTACAGCTATCACCTTCGCTGCCACAGTCACTATTCTGCCTGACTTGCCTACCTTTGCTCCATCTCCCGCCACACACACCAACAACTTATCTATCTTCTTCGCTGCCTCCATATCTTTGGCCAGGTAAGTCCTGTCTATCGAATGCAACACTGCCTTTAAGTCTACTGATGCAACTAACTTGTCGTCACTCAACTGTAAGTTATACGCCTCCCTCACCTCTGGTGTGATTTCCTGTCTCCTCTTCGTCACTGCCCACCCTGACAGATATGGATGCTTGCTCACACGCAATAACTCACTTATCTCTGTCTCGCTCGTGTTGTGTGTGACCTCGTGTAACAATATCTCGTCCACTATACCCTTAAGGTCCTTCGCGCTAGGCCTACTCTTGACAAATTTCTCAAACGCTTTCCCAAACTCCTGTCTACGTTCTTCCTCTACGTTTCTTGCTTCCAAATGAGCATCTGCCATAAAGCTTAGCTCTTCCACTATCCTTTTGTCCTCTCTCTTCTGTCCTTTTTCGTTTTTCTTCTCTCGATGTTCTGGGGTGCTCAAGGTGAAATAGTCTCTGTGTCCTTTCTTGTGATGTGTGTATTTCATCCCCCCTGGCCCCTCCCACTCAGCTATTAGTCTATGCTGTGAGCCATCAAACTCATAGAACACATTTCCCTTGCTAGCTCCCTTATCCTCTGCCTCTATCATCTCCTGTTCCTCTATTTCTCTCTCTTCAGCCTCCCTTTTTTCTGCCTTTTCGTGAGCTATTTTTGCCCTCTTGGTTTGCTTTTCTACCTCCTTTTCTCTACGTGTCTTTTACTAGTGGCTGAAGTGGCCTTCTTTTGTTTCCCTTTTGAATGGGGACGCCAGCCTTTGCTACGAGTCTGTTTTCGAGGAGGCATGAGTCCGTTGGCCAACCAAGCTTTTTTTTTCGCAAAAAGGTGTTGAGTGCACGGAAAATGGCTGAAAAATGCACAGAATTACCTGTATGGGCCGGCCTAAACTTTTTTTAAAAACTTGCTGCGCGGGGGAACGATAGGCTTTTAGAGGAGATGGTTTCACGTCAAGCCCTTTTGCAGTAAGAAAATTCGTAACTTGAATCTGTTCCCAACATAATTTTCACTTATTTTTATAAATGTTTACCATAGTGATTTTTTTTAGAAACATATTTTTATTTGATAGTGATGTATTTGAAATTATGGTACGTAGGCACCAGATAATATTTTTTAACGATTTTTTCGTTGGGAACTATTTCAACACATGTACTTGTAAATTGTACAAAAACTTCAAACACAACTATAAAAAAGAAAAAGCCTATCGTTCCACCAAATCAGCAAACTTTAAGTATAGGTAACTTTACATATGTTTGAATCTAAGCACAACGGCTTTACATTCATTGCTCATAACAGTCGTGGTTATGACGGCCAGTTTATTCTTAAATTTTTAGTGGATAACGGGCAGGCTCCATTCGTCATTTATCAGGGTGGTAAGATAATGATGATGAATTTGAAGAAATACCACTTCATTGATAGTTTGAGTTTCTTGACTATGCCTCTGGCTGATTTTCCTAAAACATTCGGATTGAAAGAACTTAAAAAGGGCTTCTTCCCTCACTTCTTCAATACTGACAAGAATAAAAACTATGTTGGTGTGATGCCTCATAAAAAGCACTACGGCTACGACACGATGAAAGATAAGAAGAGAGCGGAATTCTTAGAATGGTATGAAAGCCAAAGAAACAACACATTTGATATGCAGAAGGAAATCGCTGAATACTGTCATAGCGATGTTGATATATTGAGAAGGGGATGTATGGATTTTAGAAAGCAGTTTCTAGAATTCGGTATTGACCCCTTTCAATATACAACTATTGCGAGTTGTGTTACGGCTTTGTATCGTGCTAAGTTTATGCCAGAGAACTCAATTGCTGTGTTGAAGGCGGAAAAGCAAAACAGGATTACCTCTCGGGCTTGTGTTGAATGGATAGCTTACAGAAGCAGGTTAGACCAAACGGATATCAAACATGCTTTCAATGGTGGTGAAAAAATGTTTAACTTAGGACAGTCAAATGTTTATGTTAATGGCTGGGAAGAAAAGACGAAAACCGCTTATGAGTTTTACGGGTGTCATTGGCACGGATGTCAGAAATGCTACAACAGCAATACATTGAATATTAAGAAAAATAAGACTATGGGAGAACTATGTAAAAAAACAAAAGAAAGAGAAGTTTTATTAAGCAAACTTTTTGGAGTATCAAAAGTTATTACTATCTGGGAATGTGAATGGAGATTAATGAAAACAAGTGAAAGCCTAGCGGAAGATACTAATGAACGAATTACCGAACAAGAAGGGCTGAACCCGCGAGAAGCAATGTTTGGAGGTAGAACGGATGCTCTAACATTGTATTGGAAGTCTAGACATGACAGCGAATATGCAAAATACATTGACAGATGCTCTCTGTATCCTACCGTTATGTTTTACGACCTTTACACTAGCGGACACCACGAAATCATTAGACCCAGTAACGACGATGACCGAAAGGATATGAAAAACAAAATCATAAACAGAGAATATTTCGGAGTGGCTAAGGTTAAGATGCTACCGCCCAGAAAATTACTACAAACCGTTTTACCTAAGACGGATAGAGGAAAACTGATGTATTACTTATGCGACAAGTGCGGAATGACTGAGCAAAAGGATGAATGTAAGCACACCGATAACGAGCGAGCAATAACGGGCACTTGGGCAACTCCTGAAATCTACAAGGCCTTAGACAAAGGCTATAAGTTGATTAAGGTATATGAGGTATGGCACTGGAAGGAACAGAGCAGTAGCCTGTTCAAAGATTACATAAAAACTTTCTTAAAGCTTAAACAAGAGTCAAGCGGATATCCTGACGGATGTATTACAGAGGAACAAAAAAGAAACTACATTTACAGTATGGAAGTCAAGATGGGTATTAAGATGGACGAAAACAAAATAGAAGAAAACCCAGGACGGCGAGCGGTTGCTAAGTTGTGCTTGAATAGCCTGTGGGGCAAGTTTGGTGAAAAGCAAAACAAAACTCAAAACAAAATGATTAAAGATAAAGATACCTTATACAAGTTAATGAACGATAAGTCAGTCGATAACATAAACATAAACATTATTAACGACAAAATAATAGAAGCGAGTTATGACCTTAAACAAGATGCGGTAAGCGACCCCGTGAAAACAAATATTGTAGTTGCTTTATTTACGACTTGCCACGCGAGGATTAGACTATATGAGATGATGGACAAACTAGACAACAGAGTTCTATACCACGATACTGACAGTGTCATATACACAACAGACTTAACGAAAGGCGAAACAGATGTTAAAACTGGTAAGCTGTTAGGTGAATGGACGGACGAACTACACATAGCAAAGATTATGACCTTTATCGGAGGCGGACCAAAGTGTTATGGATATGTCTTAGATAACGGCAAAGCAAGTATGAAAGTAAAAGGCTTTAGTATGAATTATGAAAACAATAAATCATTAAATTTACCAAATATGTTAAGTGTTATTAGTTGCGGACTTGGAATTAAAAACAACGACCTTATTGAGAACGGCAAGAATGAATTGTTAGAGTTGCTTAAGACTCAGGAAGAAAAATTGATAGCTAAACGAATTGAAAATCTGGTAAAGTTGTTATTATAGAGAACAGCAAGATAACAAGAGATAAACAACAGAAAAAAATAACAAGCAAATACTTAGAAAAAATATTCAGCTTTACTTACACCAAAAGAAATATTATAGGTATTGTAGATAATGCGATTGAAACAAGACCATTCGGATATTAAATGAAAAAACTTTATAGATACAACTTACAGTTGTAAACTGTATATTTTTTTACCTTTACCCTTAAAGCTTCTTATTGTATGAATTCCTTTTTTTGGTTTAACTAACTTAGTATTTACTGCCGTCGCCCCTAACAATGATACGGGGTCTAATGCGGTTCGGTAGTTCGTCGTTAGCTCGTCGTTAGCTTCGCAGTCTTTGCTCTTTTACCTTTTGGATTTACTTTAACGACCACTCTGTCAATTACTCCTTCAATGAGGTCTTTTGTGCTACTACCTCTGTTGTATGTGGTCGCCTTAACACCAGACTGTCGGCTTAAATCTTTTGCTATTGTGCCACCTAACGAATGACCCGTAAGCTCTACATTATCCTTACCATATTTCTTTATGACTTCATTAACCAGCTTCTGCTCTTCTTTGTATCTCGGTGTTCTTTTTAATACTCCCTTTACCAATGCGACATCTGTGAGTAAGTCCCGCTTATCCGCGGAGCCTCTAAATGCTACAATCGCCTTACCATCTTTTTCATACACTGTTGATTTTTCTTTGCTTGCGACTGGTTTCCATCCGTCAGCACCTTTTCTCTCTGACGAAGACAAATAGACATCCTCCGACAACTCAGCACTGCCTCCCTTCTGCCTTCTGTATGCCTTACCTGCCTTTTTCAATGCTTCACAATAGCTTATATTATGCTTAGCGGAGTAAGCCTTTACGAATTTAATCCATTCGCTCATCGCAGAGACTCCGCCTCCGCACCTCCGGTTTTGGTGAAGCTTTTTCAAAAGGTTCCTATAGTAATTATTTAATTTTTTTTAATTTTTTTATACTCACTACTATATACTCACTACTCTACACTCACCGATGCAAAACTACTCTACACTATTTGAACAGCTATCTGTCAGCAACAAAGACAGAACATTTACTTTACAAGAAATTAAGCAAGTAATTGATGGACACATTAATGAATACAAATCAGAAAACAAGAAACTTCAAGAACAAGGAAAGATACCTATGGGAAAATATAAGGGAAAGACAGTCGCCGATGTGGTTGTATTTGATACACAATACTTAAGATGGATGGCAAAGCAACCATTTCTAGACAAATATCCTGAGCTAAAAAAAGAAATATTCAAACAGCTTCAATTGTAGGAGCTTTGTGGAGATTTCTCAAAAACTTATTTATTTATTTTATTTTTTTGTTTTGGTGAAGCTTTTTCAAAAGGGTTCATTGGTCTTCTAAGTAATTAACGATAACACTCACATTTCCTCCATTGTTAACAGTGGATACAGACTTTTGTAAAAATGTTAGGTTTTCACCAGGAGAGAGTTGTATGTCGTAAGTTCGCAGGTCAATAAGCTGGCTTGAAGTAGCATTAACATACAGTTTAAGGATGACATCCGTTATAGTGGCACCGCCAAGGGCAGTCGCAGCGGTATCCTTTGATACCATTGAAGTTTTGGTATCAATATCCGCAAAGTTCTCGCCAGTAAGTGCCCCAGTCGTTTTCACAATCCGCACTATATTAACTTTGCTGTCTTCGTTTGATATGCTCACGAGAGAGGGATAAACAATTGAATAATTGGTCACACCATTAAAAGTTGTTTTATTTTTTATGCTAATAATTGGGCTTTCCGTTGTGCTCGCTGGCTCACTACCTTCCGCTTCGTTTGATATACTTGAATTAATAGTGTTAGTGCCTTCAACAAACATACTACAACTGGCTGTTTTTCATATTTGATTAGCATTACCAGTTCCATAATTTCTGATACAAGCCGAAAAAGGTAGGGTTGTATTTGAAAGACTAACACCCACATTCGCATTCGCATACCTTATTGTATGAACCAGCTGAAATTCTCCACTTGATGGATTTTCTATGTAGAACCTTATAGCACCAAAGCCAAGATATTGAAATTTAATCTGGAATACATTCCCTTTGGTCCAATCTATGATAGGCATAATTTTAGTTCCATCACAAGGGTCATCCCAGTTCGCTTGGGGAATAAGTGTCGGCACCCCACCTTTAACACTGGCGATATTCATACCATATTTATTTTGTAAAAATAGAAGCCATTAGTAAAATCACTTTCACCTATGCCGATATATGAATTGTAGTCTTTCGTTTCATCAGTATTCCATAAAGCAGTAAATCGTGTTAGAACTCCCATACCTGTTCTGTATTTAATTCTTTTTTTACTCGTCAATACAGCATTCGCGGTCGTCTTCACATCTGTTTTAAGTTCGGCCATATTCGCATTAAATGAAATGGTAGCATCAGTTTGAGTTAATGTCCATATTCGTGTATTGATAGTGTATGGGAAAATCTCTTGTAATACTGGTGTTAATTGACCGACCAATGCTTCGCCGAAAGCGGTTTTCATACTATTGGTTTCAACATTGCCATCGTAGCCGACTTTGACATTAATGAAGTCTCCGTCAGGGTCTTGTGCTATCAAATTTCGCTGATGACTCATAGTTCGTATATTGTAAGAAAAAAATAAATTAACTATCAAAAATTAATAATTACTTCTTACTTCACTGGCGGGGTTATAGGGGGAGCAGGCCCCTATTTAGGTTCTGATAAACATTGCTATTCATCAAAGCAGAGCCTTCTAACTTTGGTTTAAGATACATATAGTCTTCTAGTTTCCAGTTTGACAATCAACATTGAATTCCTGAAGTCGTGCTCCGTCTAGTGTGGTATAAAAAGTTTGGACCTTAGAACCGAGCAGGTTGCTATTGTCATAAGCGGTGTTCTTATTTTCGGTCGTATTGAAAACAGAGTGATAAATTTTCTTAATTCGCCGTCCGTGGCCTCTGTCAAATCTAAGTATAACATTTTGAGATGATGAAGGTGTGCCGACAGTATTTTTATACAAATAAGAATAATCAATGTTGAAGCTCATACCTTCGGGGCTCATATAAGAATAATCAATGTTGAAGCTCATACCTTCGGGGCTCATAATCTTCTGTTGAATTGATTGAACGACATCGGGGTTAGTCTCGACAGCTAAGAACAGGCTGAGATTTGTAACAACAACACTTAAATCCGCCGCCGCAACAGTGCCTCCGCCAGTAGAAAGAGCATCATCGTTGTAATAAAAGATTTTGGGTGTCTGTTGCCAAACAATCCGCATAGTCAAAATTTCTGGAAACATAATAGTTTTATCCAGAGCGAAAATAGTATTGTAAAGCATTCCAAGATTAATCTTAACATTAACACTCGGTTCGGGTTGTCCAATAGCGCCTCCTGAGAAATACTTAGCCTCATTGTGCGCAACATTAACAACACTAAGAGTGCCAGTTGCTGCAGCGATTAAAGTATCATCGTGTCTGCGAGCATTTGTTGCTGGTTGAGTTAAGTAAGCCCGCATCTTAGCTTGGTATGACGACATAACTTCAGTAATACGAGTAGTAATCGCCCCCGAAACATCACCACCATTCGTAGCACCAACAGCAGTCAAACCAGTACCATCCGCCTTTAGAGCGATAGCATCAAGCAAGCTAACTTTTCTTTCAGTCGCAGCGGTGTTACTAAAACTCACCCCGTTTGTTGTATTGTTCTTTTGAAGCATACAACCAGCACCAGATTTGTTGTCGTGGTTTTCCAAAGCTAGTAAATCATCAATTGAGGTTTCGGGTTTCCAAATCATCTTAGTGATATTTCCGACTTCATTAATGTCGCACAGATAAACACCACCCCTAGTGATCAATTGTATCTGCCTAATCGGGGCCAAGCAGTCCATAAAACATTTATTGTAGTTCGCCGCCTTCGCCTCTGGGGCATAAGTAAAACTCAAAACAGAGCGAGCCAAGTTAAACGGGCGACTAATAAGGTCAAAGTTGCTTTCCTGTCCTCCTGCGGTAGTTACGGTTACATCAACAGAACCCTCACGAGGTGTGAGCTTATTCAAACGATAAGAAGCACTGATGTAGTCAGTCCTGCTGAAATCTAGTTCGCCTCCGTGTTGTGTAGGCATTTGTTTTTCCTCTTTTTACGGTTGTCTTATATTTTAATATGAGAAAAAAAATAAATTAATTAATTAACGGCTTTTTAACAAATTAAAAAATGATGTAAATAAATTAAAATAATTCGTTTCCCTGTAAATCAACAATGTCATAACAATTCCTAACCCGTTGAGATTAACTGGTTGGTCGTTTTCGTCAGTCAGGTAAAACCGATACAAATGCTTGAGCTAGTAGATAGCTGTTTTCCGTATTCACTACCTGAGCCGTCGTAGATAACAGAGCCGAACGGGATTTCATTCGCCGTGTATATTTCTTGGAGCACGTGATTATCACCTTCGCCGACTAAATCTGACTGTAAATATAATGTTTTTTCGCCAGTCAAGATCATGACATTCGGCGACCTAATGGTACTATTAGCAAAGAAATATGTTGAGTCGCGGTCAAAACCCATTACTTCGTGGATACGTGTTTCGGTGTCAAATATAAACCGCGGTTGAATGCCTCCATTGTTCGCTACGGTAAATAATAGCTTACCGTCTTCTGGGTCGGTGTTTGTGTTGTTGCTCGTGACTGTGTATGTGTAGTCGTTGGGGCTGTCTGCCGTTAGCACCTCGGCCAGTTTATTTTTTAAGTTGTTCATCGTGTAGTTGCCCTCTGGTATCGTGATCAGAGCCTCAAATCCATCTTCACTCAAAGTAAAAGTGTTATAAGGACTTGCCACAGAGTAATACGACTTCGGCACATAGATATGAAGTATTTTACAATGGGTAGGATTGTCTAGCGATTTCATATCAATGGAGTGAGTAAAATCACTGTCCGTGCCGTTTATCCTATTTTTGCTGTTGACATAGTAAATGTTGCTACTTCGCCCGCCTCTATATTCCATTGTGGAGACTTCGCCTCCGCACCTCCACGGGTTTTGTGAAACTTTTTCAAAAGTTTCTATATATAGAAAAATATGTTTTTGTTTTAATCTCTAAATAAAAGTATCAAAGCCATAGCCGTTATGAGCTTTCAACTCCTCCGCTTCTTTTTCTTTTAAGTCTGTCCAACCGCTGGCGAATTTAAAGCGGTTCCCTTTCGCTCTTTCTTTAAGAAACCTAATACTATGCCACCCGCAGGTTGTGCTCGTATCACTTTGGTTTTTAACTTGATTAACCTTCATAAGCAGATATGTGCTCGGCTTACTCTTGTTAATAAGCTGTTTCATTTGGTGTAGAAACAGCTCAGTCGGTTTATACAAAGCGAGTGGGTCGTAGATTTCAATAGAGTCGTCTTTAATTAGGTCAACCCAAACAGTAATCCAATGTGAGCCTGGTTGGCTAGACTTATCCAAGTTCATAATAAATCCATACTTCTTTCTTTTTTCTTGTTTCAGTTTGTTTATTTCATCGCTAGCAACCGTTCCCAAATACCAACCATATTTCATAATGTTGTCTATTTCATCCGTCATTAAACCTCTGCCAGCCCCCGCTTGCTCCACATCTACTGCTCCATCTACTTCTGGCGGTTGAACTTCTGACGGCTGAACTTCTGACGGCTGAACTTCTGGTGGTTGAACTTCTGGTGTCTGAACTTCTGGCATATTTTCTGGCTGTTGAACTTCTGGCTGTCGAACTTCCTCGGTTGGTTGAATACCGAGATTATTTGAAACTTGATTTTTAATGTTTGGGTCGCTTCTCATTTCGGTTACTAAGTTATTTACATAATCCTTCTTCTTCATTTTTTTTCTGTATTTGCCCTTTTTTAAATATTTCTTAATTGTCGCTATCGTTAAAAGTTTGTGTATTAATTCCTCCATCGTTTTTGCCCCAGCACCAGTTTGGTTTATTCCCAAATAATCGGCTAGTTTCTTTCTCATTTCATTCTGGTCTATTCCTAAATCAATACCTTCATCTACTATAACTTGTGCCATACCCGCAGTCGTGTGTTTTCCTTTAACTTTTTTTGGTGGTGGTTTGCCCCGAGCTTTCATTTCTTTTTCCAAAGCAGGGCCCAAAGTTTTGGGTATATCCAATTTCGGATACTTGTAATCATTCCTTAAACCTGCGGATATGTATGATATTTTATCTTTAATTTCAAAGTGTTTCGCTTTAGCCTCCGCTCGTTTTTTTCTTGTTCTAATTCTTTTTTATATTGTTCAGCCAGTTCTTTCTGCTCATCTGCTGATTGGGCATCGGCTATCGCTTTCTCTATTCATTTACCAAGTTTGTCAAATTCCGTTTTGCTCAAGCTTTTAATAAATTTCGTTGTAAAGCCCGCTTTCTTCATTAATTCAATGTATTTTTCTTTTAATTCTTTTTCAGCCTTTTTCCCTTCTTTTGTTTTCAATGGCATCTGTTTTTCTTCTGGTGGTTGGGATGCTTGTGGTGGTGCTTGTGGTGCTTGTGGTGCTTGTGGTGGTCCTAGTTGTGATGCTTGGGGTGGTGCTTGTGGTGGCGGTTGTGTGATATATTGAACTGTGGTGGTGGTAATAGCATTAAATTATTTTTTCTATCTTGTTCAAATTTTACATCCTCTATAAGTTTTTGCTCTCTTTTCGCCTCCCTTATTAATTCTTCTTGTCTTTCCTTCATTTCCGCATTCTCCTTCCTCTCCATTCTTTTCTTCTCATCTTCTGCCTGTTCTCTTAACTTCTTTTCCTTTTCCTCTTGCTCGTGTATTAGTTCATATTTTTTCAGCAGGTTGTTTTGTATCTGGTTGCGGTTCTCGTGTTCAAGGCGATTGAATTCGGACTTAACTATTGCAGGAGCTCTGCTCCTACGACCTCGGGATTTGAAAAGGGTGTCCCTTTTCATATATTTCAGAAACAGTTTAACGATTTGAAGTGTTGAAAGGTCATTCGTTTTCTCGCCAAAGTTGAGATATGCTCGTTTGCCTTTCACTTTAATATAAGGCCGACCATCTTTGGTTCTGTATATCCTCGGCAGTCGTTGTTTAAGTTTCTTCCGCGGTTTTTTTACAACCATCGTATATGTTATAGAAAAAAAATTAATATAAAGTTTAGTTTAATACGGTTACCGAAATTTGACCGCTCCTCCTCGTTGCTTTCCGTATCCTTGCTTCATCGCGGCCTTTGCTACACGGTCCGCATAAGGCACTCCTACATTGCTCAGAAATGTAGCACCCCTTGAAATCAATTGGTTCTTCTTGATAAACCTATTAGCATCCACTATCGCTTTTCCGACCTTCGCCCAATTAACTTTGCCTCCTGTTTGCTTCTTTTTTCCCTTCTTCTTTCTTCCTCCCGCTTGTGGCATTGAAGGATTGTATCTGATATTGTATCGCGATGGTTGTGAAATAATAACTGGTGATGTTGGCATCTATATATAGTTCTAAAAAAAAATAAATAATAATAAAATTACTTTAAACGAATATTAAAGTTCTTTCGTAATTCATCAGATACCGCATCAACATACAAAAAGTTAAACCTCTCTTTCGTCGCCTCGTGATATTTTTGAATGAAGTATTCAAGGTCGTAGCCAAGGTCCAAATGTTTATACACGAGTTCTATTTTATCCTGAGACTGACCAGGAAAAATAAGAAGGTAGTCTAGCTGTTTGATGGCCTCAGGCTTCATGTCGTTAAGATACTGCGAGCTCATAATTACCTTCGACTTGTAGTGTCTATTTTTTTTCAACAGGTCGCCCACGGACTTATCCCTTAAACCTGAGCCGAGGTCATCAATAACAAACACGACTTCGGGAGTTTGATACTTAGAGGGTCTCTGTGGCTTCTCTTCTCCCTCCTGCTTCTTCTTTTCCTCTTTACCAAAATAAAGAAACTTCGGCTTTGGTTCTTCTTTCTCGTCCCGCACAACCTCGCCTTCTTCTTGCTCTTCGTCAGGTTTATTCAGCTTGTCTAACTCGTAATCAATCACACTATATCCGTCCGTTTTCAAATATGTGTATATCGCCATCGGGTTTCCCTTCTTCTTGAAGTGCTTAACCATTTCTTTGTAAATGTGGTCCTTGTGTATCGTGCTGGCAGTAATGACAATACGTGTCTTTTTGTCGGTCGTTCGTTTCAGGATTTCGAACAGTGCTGTCGTCTTACCACTCTTCTTGCGAGCGGGAAGAAAAATATTAGCATGCGGTTCATCAAATAACTTATATCCTTTAGCCAACTTGTCGCCATCTCCGTTTTGTTTAACTGGTTTCACCTTTACATTATTAATTTTTTCCATCGCTATATATTTTTATCAAGCCAAAAATTCTAAACAAATAACAATTCTTCCAGCTAGTTGGTCAGTTTCAATACTGCCATTGTCTGTTTTAAGCACTCTAAAACTGTATTGTCCATCGGTCCAATTAATAATACCTAAGTTGTAGCTAAGATTGGAAATGTTCGCAGTGTTGCTATCAGCGAATGTTCCAATAATCCCAATGCGGTCCATATAAAGGATTTTTGTTTTCGTCTCCGATGTATCATTCATATAGTGGATAAACTTAACATTCATTCTAGTCGGGGTAAAGCTCAATTTAATGGTTTTGTCGAATGTCTTGCTACCGCCAGCAAAATCATTACTCAGAAAAATAATCTTTTGGAATTTATAGTCCGCCATGATGCCCTCTATACTAATCTTCATAAACTTTTTATTAATTAATATTTCTGCTCGGACTGCTTGTGATTTCTATTCACGGGTCAGTGTTAAAAAAAAATGAAAGTTGTGTGTGGTGTATTCAAAAAGGAATAGAAACAAAATTTAAATGTGTGTATAAACCTTTTAGTGATTGGTGTGTTAGTTTTGATGAAGCCATTCCTTTAATGTGCTCAGGTAGTGATGCTTCTTGGTATAAAATACATTTGTATGAGTGCTGACAAAAACCGGGTTCGAAAGGGGCGGAGGTCCTTTCATTTATTTGAGCTAGAAGGTGATGGAAGGCATATTCCAATCAATAGTGTTAAAATACCTACATAAGTGTTGGCTGTCTCGCACGGTAAGTTCTTTTCAGACAACCTCACGATACAAAGTGTTATAATAGCGATAATGATACCCATTTGAAATAAGTATTTAATAAGTCGGCTGTCGGTCGGTCTGTTTTTTATACAACAACAATTCCAGTTATCTTCCTTTTCGTGCTCTACTTTTTTTTCTTCATTCTTCAATGAAATATCCAAAACATGATTTTTTAATTCTGGTGTTAGTTCGCCATCTGCCATATCATTGAGTGGAGGTGGAGGGTGTAATCTAGGGGGCATTGTTATTACGGATTTCTGCTAATTGGTTTTTTTAATCGGCTATATCATTAGTTAGATTATTATTTTGCTTTTCTAAATAAATCACCTTTTCTGATAATTGTTGAACCGCCTTAATTAACGGGGCGATAAACTCGGAATAACCTATACCATAACCGACATCACCACTATCAACACATTTAACATCTTCTGGATTAACGCTCACACCCTTCAATTCGCATTCTTTTCTTTGCTTTGGACACGGAACCATAATTGTTTCTTTTATAAAACCACCAAAATCTAGCATATCCATTTCTGTTAGTATTTCTTCTAATTCCTGTGCTATTAAGCCAGTCCTACATTTCTTTTTGTCATCAATCATACGATAGCAGACTGGATTTAACTTATTAATAAAATCTAAGCCTAAGCATTCCTTTATATCTTCTTTTTTTCTCCTGTCTGAATATTGAATTGGATTAGACAATACCCATAATTGTCCATCGCTTGCTTTCAAAGACATTAAAACAGTATTTGAACTATTCTCCCATATGAACCCACTCGTTGAAGAATTATTCACTCTAAATCTAATAGCATAAGAAGTTAATCCTCCGCCTACTCCTCCTGCTGGTGCTGTTCCTCCACTTAATGATTTACCATTCCCAGGCTGAGACATATAAATCCCCCACGCTGAATCAGCAGTATCCCAAATAAATATTCCGCGGTTACCACCCCCGTCTGTTTGTCCTTGAATTCCTATTTTCGCTCCATTATTATTTGTGGTTGTTAGCACCCCAGAATATGTAATTCCCGCATTCGCCGTTATTAACCCACCCGCAGTTATTGCCTTCTTTGTTAATAAACCCGATGAACTATCAATTGTCATTGCGGTGTTAAATGTTATATTACTTCCTACCGCTACCCCTGACGCATATTGAAAAACAAGATTAGTGCCTTTGGCTATCATAAAATTTGAGTTAGCAGAACTTGACTTATCATTAGTTGCACCATCCCAATAACAATCGAATTTTAATGATATGTCGCCATGACTATTGTTAATTAATTGAAAACAAGGATAATTTGGATCGGCCGTTGTAAATGCTTGTATGTGTGGTCCTGCTACACCAGATGTCCCGTATAATTCTAATCCACCCGTGTATGCCGCCAATCCTCTCGTTGTTCTTCCCAATATTAATGGTTTATCTTGTGCTATCGTTATTTTGTCGCTCGCCGTTAATGTTGTTGTTGATACTCCCGCATTTGCCGTTATTAATCCACTCGCCGTTCTTGCCTTTGTCGTTAATAAGCCTGCTGTATCAATAGATATCGCTTGGCCAAGTGTTCCGCCATTTTTATAATTAAAACTTAGTTTGTTTAAGTATTTCGCTATTTGAAAATTTGAAGAAGTGTTAGAAGATAATATGCTCGTCCCGTTGTAATAACAATCAAAATATAAATTGATATTGCGAGTCGTGTGCCCAGTTTAATAATTGAAATGTTGGATAAGCATCCGCCGTTGTTATTGCTTGTAAGTGTGCTCCTCCGATATTACCAGCCGTCCCGTATAATTCTAAGCCCCCTGTCGCCCCATTCACTGATTTTGGTGGGTTTCCTATAATTATTGGTCTGCTTATCGATGATGTTAGTGATGTTGTTATTTTGTCGCTTACCGTTAATGTTGTCGTAGTCATACCAGCAGTTGCCGTTAATGTAGTTCCCGTTATTGTTCCACCATTTGTTATGTTGTTTGAATTCATATCCAAAGCACCATAAAACCGCATACCACCAGCATTGTTAAAACGGACGATGTCAGATGAAGCAGATTTATTATCCAAAAGTTTTGAAATATAAAGACCTGCTCCTTTTACATCAAATGCAACATTCGTAAATACATAACCTCTTTGGTCTGCGGTTCCACTTGTAGCGGTATTTAGAGTAAATAAGAAATATTGGTAATCACCTGATGTCTGTGAAAAGAATATATCTCCTCCATTTTGGTTTAATATCCTCGCCCCATTATATGTTACATTTCCACCATTAGTGATAGTTTGATTATTAAAATCGGCATTGTTCGTTAAAGTTAGATATTTTATCGTAGTGCTCGCACCATTAAATGTTTTACTTCCTGTTATGGTTTGGTCTGTTGTTAGTTTCACACAATTGTCATCCAGATATTGCCTATTTACCGCTTCATTAGCATTTTGTGGTGCTCAGATTAACAATCCGACTACTATTACAATCTAAGCCCGTAGCATTAAACCACGAAACAATCGTCCCGTCAATAATAAAACTTATTTTTTTCGCAGAAATTTCAAAGTTGTAATATGTTGCCGTGTTCATATCCAAACTAGCAATCGACCCGATATTACTTGTAGAATTGAAAACGATGAATGTGCCCTTTGTTGTTGAATTGATTGAATTCCCAGTAATTTCCACACCACTGCTATATGAATTCCTGCTATGGTTTGGTTTCCTGAGGTTTTAACTACCGAAGTATCAAGAACAGAAACATCCACACCATCAACCAGATTTACATTTGTTATGCTTTGGTTTCCCATATTTAGTCCTCCCGTCATACTAGCAGTGCCGTCTAATCTAAGAAAGGGTGATGCCACGTTTCTCCATTGTCCAGTGCTATAAATGAGTAGTTGATCATCTGATGCTGTTGTTATAATCACATCGCTATGTGTATCAATACTTCCACTCGCCGACACTTTCGCCGTGTTAGTATCGTGCTCTGATAGCCAAGTTGTGATAGACCTGCCATTTAGTTGATTTACATTTGTTATGCTTTGGCTTTTCATATCAATACCCGCACTAGCATTTATTATACTGCTAAATGTCTTAATACCAGCTATAGTTTGGTCTCCTGTTAGTTTAACCACCGAACCATCAACTGCGAGATTAGCGAGATTAATTCCATTATATGTAGAAGCCCCAGAAATAGCATAACCATTCATATTTAGCGCCCCCGTCATACTAGCAGTGCCGTCTAATCTAAGAAAGGGTGGTGTGGTGTTTCTCCATTGTCCCGTGCTATACATAATCAGTTGGTTATCTGCTGGAAAGCCTGTTATCGTCACATCGCTGTGGCTATCTATACTTCCACTAGCTGAAACTTTATCATTATTGTCTTGATGCTCAAATATCCATTCATCAACATCTTTGGTATTTAGTAAATTTACTCCTGTTATATTCTTCCTTCCCATACTAATATTGCCTGTTTCATCAACATTTATCGGAAATGTTTTATTTACCCAGTTTATTGAGTTATATGTTAGATAGCTATTCATCGTCACTGGTGCTGTAATGACTACATCAGAGAGTGTGTCAATTGAACCGAGGGCGGTATTTTTCCATTTGCCTTCTACATCGTTGTAAGTTAAGTATTGACCGCTTGCTTGTGCAAATATGTTTGTATCTATCAAATTGCATAAACTGGTTTGGTGCGGATTACTTGTATTCGAACGGTGTTGAGTTGAAGCTTTGACTTCGTCGTTATCCCTAACTCGTTGCTCTGTGTAGTATAAATTTTGTCCTTCTTTAATGTCTGTTGTTGATTTGGTAGATAATCTCGCATCGAATCGGCCGTCAGTGTAATAAAGATTTACAGGGTCAGCATCTTCTGGCACCCTATCTGTGTTTAAGCCGATAATATTAGTATTTGTAAGGTCTAAATTTTTTATGTCCAATGAGTCCACCGCAATTTCAGACAAGCCTAATAGCGACTTATATTGACTCATTGAACCAAAACCTGTGGAGGTGTATATTTAGGATAATAATTAATCCGAACAAAAATTATTTTTGGTTACATATACAACCGAAAATGCCGAGAGGTAATAGAGAGATTGCGATAAAGAACCTTGAAAAAGCGACTGTAATGAAGAAACAGTATGCTAGGCAGAGAAAGATTGAAAGGGCTAGGGAACTACTTGCTGAGGAAGAGGCTAAGAATGTGAAAGAAATGAATGACGATGAAAAGATGGCCCACATTACTAAGAAGCAGTTGGCTAAGGATATGATTGATGGGCGGGACGGTGAGATAAGTGAGGAAAGCAGTGAAAGCGATGAAGAGGTTGAGCACGACTTTGTTGACCTCATTGCTGATAAAATATCAAAGATGAAACTTAAAACCAAACAGAAGAAGGCGAAGAAAGTGGTAAAAAAGAAAGTGGAAGAAGAGAGTGAGGACGAAAGCGAGAGTGAGGAAGAAGAGCTCAAGCCTAAAAAAGGAGGGAAGAAGACTAGCCGTGTTAGTGTCAATGTTTATAACCAACAACCAGATAAACCAAAAAAAGAAAACAATGATACATCTAAAATTTTTCTCAAGTTTTGAAACTTTTGAAAAAGTTTCACAAAACCTTTTGCTGAAAGATTTTTTAAATCTTTCAATATATAACTTTATGCACGACTTATTATTTACTCTTTTATATATCGTGATAAACTACCTTCCTATTTTAGTCGCATATAGCAATGGACCATAAGCATATAGCAGCTAACTCACAACTGGAAGAAACTCCAGGCAAAAACGAAGAACTTGAACAACAGAAAATTGAAGAGGCTTCTGAAATACACCATCAATCTAAGAACCCTAAAAAAATGGAATACTATACTAGCCCCTGAGCCTGAACCATTAAGCCAAGTGTTTATTGACCTTATGGATATGTCTAAAATAGCTACTAAGAAAGGAAACAAAAACTACAATTTTGGTTTAGTAATGATTGATGTTTATTCTCGTCGTGGTTGGATTGAACCGATCAAAAATAAAACAACCAGTGAAGTATTAGAAGGATTAAAGAAAATGCCTAAACCTAAAAGAATTACGTCCGACAACGGTAGTGAATATAAAGGGCAAGTTGCTGAATACTTCAAAGAGAATGGAATTCAACATACAACTAACGAAGTTGGCGACCACCGACTATGGTTATAGTAGATAGATTTATTAGAACAATAAGGAACGATTTAAATTTCATGTGGGAAGTGAATGATAATTTTATTTGGGTTCCTTACATTAATGAAATTGTTGATAATTATAATAATACATTCCATAATACAATAAAAGCCACACCTATGGAAGTCTATGAGGGCAAAAAGAAAAACGATCAAGAAATATATAGAGCTGGTCTTATTAATAAATTTCCTAAGGGCTCAACAGTAAGAAAAGAACTAGAACGAACTGTTTTTGGTAAAGGCGATGTTCAGTACTCAAAGAAAGTATATACTGTGAAAGGCCGGAAATGTTTTAAGTTGATACTCGGTGAAAGCGAACTAGTCAGTCCTCAACAATTATTAAAGTCCAAAATGAACGAACAAGAACCGGAAGAAGTTAAACCTCAATTAGCTGACAAAGTAAAGGAAGCAACTAAGGAAAAAAAGACCGGCCACTTATTAAAATCATTGGATATAAAACCGGAGAATATCCGTAGTAGTGCATGGATTAAAAAGAAAAAAGAAATAATGGATTTGTAAGTATTGAAAGATTTTTATTTTTTCAGTTGTTGCCACGAGAAGCTTTGTTGAGATAAATCCTGGAGCGGATAATTCTTGTTATGCTTCCAAAATCAGAAGCAACCTTCTCAATGTTGCTCAACTTTGGAGAGAAAAACAAGGAACATCTTTGTTGAAAGCTATCCATACGTCTGCCCCAACAGTCAGAGATTTAACAGCAGACTGCGAGCCTTTTGCTTCAATCGGTGAGAATGCATCAGTAGCATCTTTGGATTTGTAAATAAAAACATCGTTGTCTTTGTGCTCAACAAAGAACCCGACCATTCTCGTTGGGGTAAATTTTGTCTGACCCTCTTTCTTATCAGCAAGGCTAAGCAATTTGAATCCATCATCCATAGCTTTCTAAAAAAACATAAACAACAATGTGAGCAACAAAAAAGAGAAGATATTATTACCTGAGGAGTTGCTGGTGCTGGCTCTTCTTCCTTCTTCTTCGGAGGCATTGCTGGTGCTGGCTCTTCTTCCTTTTTCTTCGGAGGCATCGCAACCTACACATACATACACAGGGACAAACTATGTATGTATGTGTAGGGGTAGTTTAATGTCGTGCCCAGGACTTATATTAAATCAATTATCTATACGCTTTATTCATATTTCTATTACCTCCCCCTACGTCTATCCCTATTTCATCTAATCTTTTCATCATCATACATGCTTCTGTAAATGTCGTTCCTTTTTCAATCATTCTTTCCATCTTAACAAGCTCCTCTGCCTCAATCATTCCTCTATTCTGCTTCTTCCAATGCTTCATCAATTTTATTTCACTCTCAATCTTTCTTTTCTTCAACTTATTTCGTCTATCCTCCATCAAGTCTTCTTCTATCTCGTCTCTCTCCTTCTGCTTCTCTTTCAATATTTCATTAATAGCATCTCGTCTCTCCTTTTTATTCATTAACTCATTCTTCATATTCTCAATTATCGCCTCGTCTTTTTCAATCTCTTTATCTGCCTTTATTTTCAATTCATTTAGTTTTTTTGCTGAATATCTACTATCAGCTTTAAACTGCTCTATCCACATATATTTATCTTTTACATTGTTTGGTATGAGATTTAATGACATTATATGAGGGGTATGAATAAGCTTTATGTTCGCAAAAAAAACAGAAAAAACCAAGAAAGCACGCAAAGCATCAACGCACGCTTTCGTGTTTTTTGAGGGAGCTGCAGTATTGGCTGATGAATTCTATTTCATTTTTTCTATCTAACAGAAACTTCAACAAAAAAAGTCAAAAAAAAATCGCAAAACCCGTTATATTTCTTTTTTCGCAAATTAACAGCTGTGACTGTGTTCAATGTTGAAAAAGGTTACGTGTATCATTTTATTAACCGTTTCCACTTTTTCCCACCAATTGCCATTTTGTCCCGTGCGGGCCGGCCGGTGTGTGTCTCTGGTGGCAGGGGTGGTATGTATTGAAAAACTGTCTTGAAGTGGCCCCCTATACTACTAGAGAGAGAGAGAGAGAGAGAGAGAGAGAGAGAGAGAGAGAGAGAGAGAGCGAGCGAAAGCGAGAGAGAGAGAGAGAGAGAGAGCGAAAGCGAGAGAGAGAGAGAGAGAGACCAGGGAGAGACAGAGAGAGAGAGGGAGAGAGAGAGAGAGAGAGAGAGACTCAGAGAGAGAGAGAGAGAGACAGAGAGACAGAGAGACAGAGAGAGAGAGAGAGACAGAGAGAGAGAGAGAGAGAGAGAGACAGAGAGAGAGAGAGAGAGAGAGAGAGAGAGAGAGAGCAAGCGAGGAAGCAAGCAAGCAAGCAAGCAAGCAAGAAAGCAAGCAAGAGTACTAGCAAGCAAGCAAGCAACGCAAGCAAGCAAGCAGCAAGCAAGCAAGCAAGCAAGCAAACAAGAGTTATAGCAAGCAAACAAGCAAGAGAGTACTAGCAAGCAGAGTACTAGCAAGCTAAGCAAGCAACTTGCCAAGCAAGCAAGAGCAAGCAAGCTTAAGCAAGCTTAAGCAAGCAAGCAAGCTAAGCAAGCAAGTCAAGCAGAGTACTAGCAAGCAAGCAAGCAAGCAGAGTACTAGCAAGCAAGCAAGCAAGCAAACAAAAACAAGCAGGCAAGCATAGCACAAGAAAAGCTCATATACATTATTTTTTCGGTCAGAGGTGGACAAAACTAATCGGGAATTAAATTGTTCTTTCGGAAATTGGCACGCCCGTTAAATGCCCCAAAATTTCCTGAATAAATTTGTTCGATGACATCAAGGTGAAAAATGAAGTGCAAAACGGCACGCGGAAAAAACTTAACCGAAAAAGGGACAGAACTAACCGAAAACTGTATTGTGATTATGAGAACGTTTCAAATTTAAAGAATTCATAAATATACACTGTCTGCATTGCACCTGCTTCCCACAAGAGGAAAATCGACCATTCCAAAGCAATCTTCGCTTCTGGGGTGAGGGTCTATCTCCATCCACCATGCAAACCTATGAATGTATGTAGGATAGTGTGTGAAAACAAAGATTCTGAGACCACTGATGAGCAACGAGCTGGTCTCACCTGGATGAGCTCCTTCATATTTTGCAAGCCAATACTCTGCTTTCCTGTATGAAACGCTCTAATAAAGTGGCAAACACTACAAACCCGTTTATTCCTAAGTCAAAAGTCAAGGTATACCTTGACGGCAAGGTATACCTTGACTGCAAGGTATACCTTGCATATTTATTAAATTGATTTTCAAGGTTTACCCTATGTTGGCAAGGTTTACCCTAAAATTTTAATAAGTAAATGACGATTTTCATTAAGTTTCTAGGCCGACCCGGGACGAAAAAAACACACACACACACACTAAAAACTCAAGGTATACCTTGAGCTAAATTCAAAGTAAAAATTCGAGGTATACCTTGAATATAGCTCAAGGTATACCTTGACTTTAAATTCAAGGTATACCTTGGATTTGCGTCAAGGTATACTTTGGCTTTGCGTCAAGGTATACCTTGACTTTAAATTCAAGGTATACCTTGGATTTGCGTCAAGGTCTACCTTGACTTTAAATCCAAGGTATACCTTGGATTAAAGGTCAAGGTATACCTTGACGGAAATCCAAGGTATACCTTGAATTTAAAGTCAAGGTATACCTTGACGCAAATCCAAGGCATACCTTGACGCAAGTCTAAGGTATACCTTGTTAAATTCAAGGTATACCTTGAATTTAAAGTCAAGGTATTCCTTGACGCTAAGTTCAAGGTATGCCTTGACTCTAAATTCAAGGTTTTCTTGATTTGGAATCTATCTTTCAATGTACGTGTTGATATTTCAAGGTATACCTTGGAATATCAAGGTATACCTTTACTGGTTCAAGGTATACCTTGACTATTCCAAGGTATACCTTGAATATTTCAAGGTAGACGTTGGATATGTAAGGTAAACATTGAAAGGCTAAGTCCTTGCATGTCTATTTCTAGTCAAGGTGTACCTGGAATTTAGAGTCAAGGAACCTACTGTTCCGCATTTACCAAAACTTTCTTGGACGGCGGCCTACTACGCTTTCCCTTTGCCATAGCCGACAGGGCATTCCCTGCTTCTGTTTCGTTTTCTCCCGAGTTATTAGACACTGGTACGATAGCAAAACTAGGCTTCTTTCGTCCCCCCTTTACGCTTGCTTCTTTACTTTTGCCTTCCCCCTCTTTTTCTACCTGTTCTTGGCATCTGCCCCTGCCAGGTTGCGCTTCCTTTCGTCCAGACAAAATCTTGAAAATAAGTTCGCGCCAGAATTAGGAGATGCGATTGTCCAAGATCTAGTTGCTCACTATAAACTAATTCATCAAGTAGCCCATATTTGCGGCCTGCCTCAGAACGTGCTGGTCTCAGAGCTTTAAGTTTATGTTTCTTGTCCGTCCACGTATCCAACTGCTTGACTGAAACGACAAGCTCTTCCTCACCCAAAAGTTCATCTTGCGCCTCAACCATGCAATTGCTTTCTTTACCATCATATTCCACACGCAATAACAGCCCTGGGCGCACGCCCTCCAGTCGCGGTACTCGATAAAACTACTACCACACATGCAAGTACAATTAGTAGCGCATCTCGGATGCATCACACTTCAAACTTGACATACGAGTCAAAATTTTATTATTTCAGTCTTTTCCAACACACCAGAACAAATTTTTCCGTACCTGAACTACGTGCAATTGTCAAACGCGGTCTGTATCTATGCAAAGTGAAACCTGCCTGTTCAAGCATCGAAAATGCAAGCCTATGCCCTTGAGGCCGCTTGCTCTCATCTGCTACCAGGACATATTTGATCTGTGGGCATGTGCGTATGAAATGCAACACTACTTCCTTGTGCCCTGCCTGCCAAGCTGTCCAGAATAGAAACACCACCACGTTGCCGTGCCATCTGTATTTTTTTGAAGTAACGCTCCAAATCAACAGTGTTCTGTACTCTAGCATTCCACCACACCACAGGATCTTGTTGAGTCCACAGCTCTGCATGTCCACTTTCCTGGCGAACAACACTAGCCTTGCCCACTTTCAAATTCCATTCCCTAGAACAATCGTTTTGCTCCAAGCCCGTCACGCGTCCATATCCAAAAACCATGGCTGCAAGAAGAACGTTCCCGACTCCACAACCTATGTCCCAAAATATGTAATCTGCCCTTTCGTAATACGGTACCGCATTTACTGCTGATAATACTCCTGTCATGCTTAGAGTTCCCCCTATTCCCTTCTCAGCAATGTGTAGGAGGTCGACACTGTTTTTGAATGCACCATGAATCGCCAAGACATCAGACACAGCCCAATTTCCTGGGTCAGGTTGTGCCATGAACAGGGGGCATAACGCGTTGCAAGCTCTACACTTTGACTGCGTAAAGAAATTTACACTATCGCAACCTGTCACCTCACACCTCCAGGGCTGCAGCCTTTTTACCAATGTTGTTGACATCGCCTACCACCAGGTAGGCATGCAAACAACTTTGCGGACTAGTGTACATGTGCACATCGATTGTAGAAAAAAAGGCCAAGGATTACCTTAAAAAACCAAGGCATGCCTTAGAAAGTCAAGGTATACCTTGAAACGTCAGGGTATACCTTGAAAGGTCAGGGTATACCTTGAAAGGTCAGGGTATACCTTTGCAAGGTCAGGGTATACCTTTGCAAGGTCAGGGTATACCTTGAAAAGTCAGGGTATGCATTGAACTTTGCAGAGGAGAGAGAGAGACTACAGAGGTATATATTTTTTTTATGGGATTGTACAGTTCCAAACCAGGGATCCTACTTCCTGTCCGATATTCCGCATCCTCTGTAAGCACTCATTGCCGTAGTGAATGGTTATGCATTGACCGAAAAAAATGTTTTCGATAGACCGAATTAAAACACGAGCTCCATCATTCTCTATTGCTGCTTCACAATTGGGCCGCAAACTATGCTGGGCAAATCCTCCACCCTCCCGGTACAGAGCTTCATGTAAAACTTCATGACTCTTGTTGCGAGCAGCTAAGAGTCTCCCCCTCACTTTGTCAGTGAACACTAATTTTCTTCCCTTGCCCACTTCTATGGCTCGTGCGTGCTTCTCTTCCTCCGGACAAAATGAGTCGCTCTTTACATACTCACCCCCATAGGCCAATGATGACAGTCCTAGGGCAGCCGATCCACAGTTTGCCCATCTGCTTGGAAATCTTGGGGACCGCCACAACGTAAAAACCCCTCCCGTCCTGGATGTCGACCAGGGACAAAAATCCCGCATCGAAACCCACAGCGCAACGCACCCTTTTTGCTTCCTGCGGTTCATGAGCTTTCTCGTACTCTATTGAAATTTTGGTGGCTACAGCTAATAAAGCCTACCAACAACACCCCCCCCCCCCCGGGGACACACACACACCAAGTACATCAATCGATAACTACATTAATAAACACACACCATACACACACACCATACTCATTCTGGTGACCATGATTGATTAGTATTAGTAATATATATTTACAATGTAAAAAATGTCTCCAGAAGGGGACTCTCGCCAATTGTGTTTGGTGACTGCCCAACTGGACGGGCAGCACCCAGACAAATTGAAAGGTTGGTTGTGACCGGCATCCTGACCAACTAGGAAGGCCTGGGCAACACGGGGCACCTTGTACATGCATCTATCTGACTATGTGCGACCCGAAAAACCGGGCCTTGCGCATGGTCACATTTGTCTTCCAAGTGCGCTGTGCACCCAGTTTGAGTAGATATAAACATATGTAACAGGAAAGGTAGGTGTACCTGTTTTGCTGCCACAGTCACAGGCGCAGCAGGCGCGGACGAAGAGGAAGAAGACGAAGAGGAAGAAGACGAAGAGGAAGAAGAGGAGGTGGACTTCTTGGAGCCTGAATTAAAGTGGTCATGAGCGTGAGTCAGGACCGAAAGCAGCTGTCTTTCTCTCTCCCTCTCCCTCAGGTCCGGGCGAGGTAGAAGTGTTAGACAAAATCAATTTATCTAACAATGCTAACTCTCCCGAGTAACGTTGTCATCAGGCGCAGAGTCTTTGCATTTCCAAGTCGCCAACAATCGCGCAACTTGGAATTGCAAATTCTCCAACAAGCAACAGTTCATCCTCAGAGAACCCAGCTTCTTGTAGCCTTTATCTTATCTTATCTTATCTTATCTTATCTCTCTCTCTCTCTCTCCCTCCCTCCCTCCCTCTCTCTCTCTCTCTCTCTCTCTCTTACAGAAAAGCCAAGGTATACCTTACAAAGTTAAGGAATACCTTAAAAAGATAGGGTATGCCTTAAACATTCAAGGTATACCTTGAAAAGTCTGGGCATGAATGCCGTTGCAGACCATGTCCATATGGCTGTTCCACGTATACAAGATTTTACTTTTTAATAAACTTTCTGCACAAAAGAATTCACTTTTCACCAGACTGTTCAAGGAACTCAGCCAGCAAACGGTCACAGTCAGTGAGATTCTGTTCTGGCTCCCACGAATCGTGCTCGTCGGAAAACCCTTTCCATCGAACAAGATATTCCTTTGTCCCTTTTTTCACCCTCAGTTTCAACAACTTCTTCACCTCTGCTTCAACATGTCCTTCCGAAACGTCGTCACTAGCAGACGAGGAGGCCTGGATCCCTGAACGTCAGGGGTAGTACATGTGTGTGCGTGACTGTGTCTATGTGAGATTGCACTGATAGTACCTGAGCTGGACTTGTTGGCATTCTTTTTGTTCTTCTGCCCCTTCCCCGCCTCTTTCTCCTTCTTCCCCTTCCCCGCCTCTTTCTCCTTCTTACTCTTCCCCGCCTCTTTCTCCTTCTTCCCCTTCTCGTTCTTCTCCTTCTTCCCTTTCCCCATCTTGCGACGCTTGGTGCTTCCTACAAGCGCCAGTTCAAGTGTTTCATACTTGTCTGTACTACATAACTTCATGCACGCAACGGTGCGTGAACAAACATACCCTAACACACAGCCGCACTCACATACATACCCTTGTCGCTCTCGTCACTGTCCTGGTGCTCCTCCTCGCTCTCGTCACTGTCCTTGTGCAGCTGGGGACGCTTGCCTACAAGCACCACGCATGCACGCGTGCGTGCACAAATTAAACACACACTAATACACACACACACACACACGCACACACACATACGATTGGGCTTGGTTTGCTCTTGCGTCCCTCCCTCTTTTGCCTGGAGGCCCACAGCTGCAAACGATTTATCCAACCCTGATGATCGTTTTGGTACAACGACCGTACCCTTGAATACACAATCATTCGAAACATATTTTCATCGCAGTAGAGCAAGTTCAGGGTCACATAGTTAATAAACTTCCACCAGAGCTCCTCCGCCTTCAGGTCGTAGTAGCGTGCATCCTTCTTGTCCATTGCCTTGAACCACCGCTCCATACCTGCTTACAACAAGTGTGTGTGTGTGTGTGTGTGTGTGTACGTGTGTGTGTGTGTGTGTGTGTGTGCATGTATGTAAATAAATGCGTGTGTGTGTGTGTATGTATGTATGTATGCATGTCTGTCTGTGTGTACGTGTGTGTGTGTGTGTGTATGTATGTAAATACATGCATATGTGTGTTAGCCTTTCAATGTTTGCCTTACATATCCAAGGTATACCTTGCAATAGCCAAGGTATACCTTGAAATAGTCAAGGTATACCTTGCACTACTCAAGGTATACCTTGAACTAGTCAAGGTATTCCTTGATATTCCAAGGTATGGCTTGAAATATGAAGGTGACGTACATAGAAAGATAGATAGATAGATAGACAGATAGATAGATAGATACGTATGGATGTATATATGCACGCATGTATCTATAGAGGACTTACTTATGATCATGTCGTTGTGTACGGGCCACACGCTCTGAACTATACAGTTCAACAATTGGTTCAGAAACGCCATGTGCTCAGACGTCTTGGTAACTTCCGGGCACTCTCCCAAACGCAATGCGCCAGGGGGACTTTGGCGCTGGAACGGCTGCACGTTCGGTAGCCCGTAGCGATCTTTAGTGTATGCGTTCACGTTGCCCAAAGGCACGATGTCCTCCGCCCTAGCCGTAGCGGGGTCCCTTTGAGGATACACACGTTGCAGTTCTGCAAATGTAATTGTGTCGCCAAGACCCCAGCTAGTGAGCACACCAGGGCAATGATGGCGACCTCTCTTTCTCTCTCTCCCTCTCTCTCCCTCCCTCTCAATCTCTCTCTCTCTCTCTCTCCCTCTCTCTCTCTCTCTCTCTCTCTCTCTCTCTCTCTTTCAGAACAGCTAAGGTAAACCTTCAAACGGCAAGGTATACCCTGAAAATCCAAGGTATAACTTATCAAAAGGCAAGGTATTCCTTAAACAGCCAAGGCATACCTTGCAAAGTCACCTCTCTCTCTCTCTCTCTCTCTCTCAGGGTAGCAAAGTTGGGCTCTTCGTGCCAAGTGCCCAGCCTGAGTGAAGAAAAGACTGTACCTCCGAGACGACATAATATCACAAAAAGGTTTCTTTGTGCGCAAATCCTCAAGCACTGC
>WBZZ01000280.1:42500-105000 GCA_019918135.1 Paulinella micropora
CCTAATGTTAGCAACGGGAGCCCGTCCAGTTGAGATATTTGCGAAAAATACATATGAATTAATACCGATAAACCTTCATGGCTAAGGATAAACAACTTAGCAAAGAAACGAGAGGGGCAAAAAAAGAACTGGACTGAGAGGCCTGTAATTTTATTTACTCCCGAATTTACAATAGAAAAAATTGAAGCAATAAGAAACCACTTTAAGAAAAAGGGGGCGGTTATAATCAACGACGACGGACAACTGGCGAAAGATAAAAACAACGAACTAAACAAACGAATAATAAAAGTTTTTCCATGGCTAGCAGATTATACACAGAGGAGCAGTATGTTGCGTAAATTATACGCGAGCCTTTCATATACGAATTTCGCAGACCCGAGAACAACTAATTACAATACGTGGGTAAGCAATGTATTAGGACACTGCGACCTTTTAACGAGTTTTTCGTATTCATGGGTGAATGTGGCAGACCCGCGGGAGATGATGGAGGAGGGATTAAAAACCGAACTAGAGGAACTACGAAAGAAAATAGATTTATGTTTAAATATCAAAGGGGTAGAAAGTGAAGACATAGAGGACGACGACGGCAACGACGGCAAATATAAGCCCTTAGGGAAGAAAGGGAGCAGAGCAGAGAAAAATGAATTACTTAATAAAATTTACAACGACCACGGGGGCAAGATAACGAATACGAAATTAAGGCAAATTAGCGGGATTGGGGCGAAAATAGTAAATGAGTTTATAAAAGCAAAAAAGACGAAGCAGACGGAGACGAAGCAGACAGAGACGAAGCAGACAGAGACGAAGCAGACAGAGACGAAGCAGACAGAGACGACAAAAGAGCCTGCGGGTTTTAAGTTGATAGACGAAAACGGCAAAAAACAACCAATACGAAAAAGTGCGAGGCTTAAAAATAAAGTAAATAAATAAAATCTCTTTGAAAATGAGGCGGGGTTGCCCCCTTTTTTGGTTTTTTTTTGTTTGTAATTAATAATGACCATGTGCTTAAAGCACAGATTATACGGAGGACGAAGACGAGGCGGAGACTACCATTTGAGTAGATGCGTTAGACTTGTTAATTTTTGAGATGACACGGGCGAGAGCGTCGTTAAAATCAACTCCAGTATAAATCAAATTAATAACCTTATTATAATGAGTTTGTTTGAAGCCTTCAATTTTCCTGTGGCCACCTTGTGCTACCCAATCTTTTACGAGTTTCAATTGAGCGGTGATACGTTCCTGTCGCTGAGTTAAATCCTTAGTAATATTAATGTCTTCATTCAATTCGGTAGCATCTTTGAGAGCCTTTTTAAACGCTGTTAGTTCTTGTTCTTTTTTGGTTTTTTGGTTTTCTAAAGAGGCTATTTTATGAATGAAGGCTTTAATATCCCCTTAGGCTTTTTCAATCCCCGCTTTTATCTCGTCAGCGTTCGTCATTCGCTTACGTCGCTTAATCCGCCGTTCTACGTCTTCATTGGTTTCGGGTGCGTTCCGCGGTATAAGGCTTCGGCTGTCGGCCATCTGGTCTGCTTTGCGTCTGGGAGTGCGGGACGACAAAAGCAAAAAGACCGCGGGAGCAAAAAAGTACAAAAACTGGTGGCGCGGTAAAAGTCCTGACGATATTATTTTATTTTGTGGTAGTGGTGGCGGTTATCATATCGTCAATAACGGGCTTTATGTCGTCCATGTAGGAGTATAAAACGCGCTCGTATTCGTCATACATTACCTTATATTTTTCTGTTTTCGGCAGTTGCTTTAAATTGTCCTTTATCTTAATTAATTGTGCGTATGTGTCGGGGTGTGTCGCGTTTAAGTAATTGTTAATTTGAGAAATATTTTGTATTGTTTCGGGCGTGGTTGTTTGCGCGGTTGTAAGGCTGTTTAAACACTCGTTCAAAGCCTTCAAAAATTTTAATGTGTCGTGTCGCGTGTGAGTGCGCGCGGTGTGAATTACTAAAGCATTTTTAGATTTAAAGACGCCGTCGCATACGGGGCACTTTGACATTGTATATGTAAGTTGATTTAACTTATTCAAATAAATTAATTTTTGTTTCATTTTGCGATACCAGCATGGGCGCTCCCGCTATTTTGAGGATAATAAACGTCTCGCCGTTCTTTTTGGTTCCTTAGTGCGTTTCAATGTTAAATTTATATATAGCATTTTGAAGCGGTTTGAAACCAGATAAAGGGGCGGTTTTTATATAAATTAACCCGTAAGTGGTGAGTGTGGCGGGTTGGTGTTTGTTGTGTGGGTATTTCTCTTTTAGTCTGTCGCATAGTTTGGTCAAAGCGTTGAAAGAAGCGCCGTTTATTTTTTCGCTCGTGTAGAATTGTAGATTGTCGTAAGGGTCGGTGTTTTTAAATTTCGCGGTGATTTCAAACATTTGAAGTTATAAACCTTTATTAACAAACGAGAATGAGCGAAGCGAATGAGAGAGAAGTTAATAAAAAACCTTTATCTGTTGCGGTGGTCGTATATTATGCTTGTTTTTTTATTGTGTGTTTTATGATAAATAATAAATTAATGCTTGCTCGGTTGCGGGTTGTCCATCGGTGGGCGTTTGCGCCGTTCGCTTTGGTTTTGCTTGCTTTTGCGGTTTTTCCCGTTTCTCTCGGCACTCTTCGCAGTGTTTAAGTTTTTTACCATTGGAGACAATATATATTTTTGGCTCTTTACACTTTGGGCAATAGTGCTCTTCTAATACATCGCCGTAATATACTAAGTCCTCGGCTTGTTCTCTTTCGTATTGCGCTTTAAGTTCGTTATATCTTGCGGTCATGTATATCTTATACGTATATTTTTTTTTAGTATGACAAGTAAAGTTAATCAGTGATAAGTAAAGTTAATCAGTGATAAGTAAAGTTAATCAGTGATAAGTAAAGTTAATCAGTGATAAGTAGAGTTAAGCAGTGATAAGTAAAGTTAAACAAGGGATAAGTAAAGTTAATCAGTGATAAGTAAAGTTAAGCGGGCGCATGTGTCGGTACGCAAAAGTTAAGCGGTAATATACGGGGGTATCTTGGGGTTAAATAATCTACCCCCGTTATCCGTTGAAATCGTTCTTTGCTGTTTTTCCCCGTTATTCCTTCATCTTCCTTCAAATCAATACGAAGGCCTTTTTCGTCCTTTTTCCTTCATTTTCCTCATTAGGGGGTATCTTTTCTTACTCGTTATAGAAAAAACAGACTACATACCCCCAAATCAATAGTAAGCGTATTTAACCCTTAATTCCTTCATTACCCTCATCAAAAAAAAGATACCCCCTCAAATCAGAAAGAAAATCAATACGAAGAAGAATTTTTATATTTTGACGACTTCCAAAAAAAAGATACCCCAAAAAAAAAGATACCCCAAAAAAAAGATAGCCCCCCCCCCCAATCTCAAACAAGTTTGAGATACTTTACTCGCCTAAATAAGGCCACCCATTAATGAATTTCAGCATCCTCTCATTCTTAAACATCGCCGTTAATGTTTTATTCGGTCGTAATTCGTAATGCGTAGCGTGCTTATTGGTTGCCGTTAGTGATACCCCCCACTCTGCCCGCATCGCTGTATTAATAAAATATAATGTATCTCTTAGAAATATTTTATTTGTTGTCGTGTTCATATGGTCTATAATCTTTTTCTGCTTCTTCGTGTCTGTCGTATATAAAACCAATTCGTCGGCCTTTGCGAGCCATTTCTGCCGTTTAATCGTCTCTTTTAATTCCTCCGCGCCTATCTTTGTTTCAAAGTCCCATATGTTCCGTATTCCTAACCCGCTTATAACTTGTATAAGATTTAAGTGCTTATTATAGCGCCGTTCTGTGTTTATTGTGTTAAATGAGTATTCCACAACACCGCACTCTGTCGGGTTGCCCTGTTCGTCTGTTGTTAATCTGTTTTTCTCGTCGCGGTTCTGCTCTCTTTGTTTTATGTAATTTAATCCCTCGCTTAATTTATCATCTACGTCCTTATTGTACGGCCTATAATTCCGTATATAATATCTTAATCTGTCATCATCAAATATTTTATAAAATAATGAGCTTTTCGGTTCGTCTGCGTCAGGCTTCAACGTCTCTTTTTTAATTCTCGCCTTTTTAAATTCCGCTTCTTCCTCGGTCGTCCATTCTCTACCCTCCGCGTTCTCTCTCAACGTGATATATTCCGCGTCTGTAAATGCTTCGGGCTTCAAATAAGGTTTTAGCGTCCTCTTTTTTAATTACGGCTTCCGTTATTTTCGCCTCCTTAAATGTCAAGTCATCCGCGTTAGATACATCTAAGTCGCTTACTTCGTAGTCGGCTAATATGAAATACTTTATTAAATTCTGTATCCATTGGCGGGTGTCTTTGTTCTGCTCTACTTTGTTTTTCGCTAATAATTTTATGTAATCGTTTGCCACTACATTAACCGCCCCGTATTGCCCATATGTCCAATTTGCCAAGGTTGCCATTTCATCCCGCTTCTGCCTGTCGTTAAGGCTCGCGCTTAATTGCCTTAAGTATTGCGTTTCGTTTTCAATGGTCGCCGTGTTATAGTTTGTATAAAATAAGTATATATTGCCGTCTATCGGGTGCCGTATTCTGCCTAACATCTGGTAAAAATCCCCGCTCATGTTTGTCTTATTACACGCCACGGCTACAATATTATTAAAAACCCCCTTATGTGAATAATCCAAGCCTCCGTTATTGCTGGCGAGTAAATGACTATATCATATTCTGCCCATTTCTTGTATTCGTCGGCCATTGCTTCCCGCACCTCCTCTGTTTTGTTTGTTTCGCCCGTTATTAATAGCACCCTGTGCTTATCCCTCTTCAACATTTTCGCCAATGCCCTAAGTCGTCTTTTACCGATATTTGCGGGGACTAATACCCTTTTGCCCTCGCGTCTTAGTTTAACAATCTGCTCGTAAGCCTCGCCGATATTGCCCGCCTTAATGTGTATGTGGCGCTTTGTTTTACTTTGGGGTTCGTTGTTAATAAATAGCGTTTTTGCCTCTCTGCCACATTCCCGCCGTATGTTTTGAAAGAATTCAATATCATCGGCTTTTAATGTTCCCGACATTAATATTATTTGTTTAGCCGTGCCTATTACATATTTTATTATCTCCCAATTGTTCTTGTTGTTCCGCGACTTCTTAAACGTATCACTCGTTAAGTGCTTAACGAATTGGTCGGCCTCATCAATAACTAATTTATTAATTGTCTCTCTGCTTATCGGTATTCTGTGAAAACTATCTGCTTGAATGGTCAAATTATTCTTTTTTAATTTCCCCTTCGGCTCGTCTCTGTAATCCACATTTAAAGGGTATTTGCTTTTATAGTCGCTCGCCAGTGTCCGCCTATAACTGCTTACAATAGATTTAAAGCGGGGCGTTTGCCTTAATAGCAGTATCGCCTCTGTGGGGTTGTCTTTATGTTTTTCTATTATATCGCGGGCTAATGGGTTATTTTTTAGTTTTTCCACAATTTCGCCTGCGTTTTTCTTAATAGTGTTTAAATTGGCGCCCCTTATTAATTCGGTTATCTCTTCGCAGTTTAAAATCAGGTTAGTTATCGCCTTTGAGTTTGCCGTTGTCTTGCCTGTGCCTAGTCCGCTTTTAATGGCTACAATATCATATGTTGGCGTCGGCTTGCTCTGTTCTTTCATAAATTCCTTAATATTACTACAAAATGCCTCCGTTGTGTTTATTATGTCCGCGCCGATTATGTTGAGTTGTTCGGTGAGTTCCTGCGCTTCTCGTTGTTGGATTGCTTGGCGGTTCTCGTTAGCGGTTTTAATGTAAAATTTGATTTTCTCCGCATACGTCGCAGTTCCCGCCGTTAGAGTGATATAACGGGGGGTTTCGCCTTTAACTTCGGCCTCTTGTTTTTGCTTCCAACACCCCGCCAATTTCGCCCCGTTCGCAAATTGTAATATAAATAATGTGTTATCGGCCTCGTGTATTCTGTCGCACAAGTGGCATAAAGTCGGTATCAGTCTTTTTAACTTATACGTCTTTAGCGTCCCCTCGTCGGTTTCCGCTTCGCTTATGTCCTTTATCGTGTGCGCCCCCGCCTCGTGTTTTAATACTGGTATCGCCTCAAATAACTTATTAATATTAATGTCCGCGTTCTTTACCTCCGCGGGTCGTGTGTTGTTTATCTGGTTTATATCGTGCTCGGCCGTGGTTATCAAAAGACACTCATATAAATCGTTCTGTATCTCGCTTATGTCCTTTGTAATAAGGCGCCCGCCCTCTATTCCTTCCACGAGTTCCAGCCGTCGGTTTTCTCCTTTCTTAACCGCATAAGGCGCTCGCATTCCGCTTGGAGTTCCCGCTTTATGATAAACGGCCAAATCATAACCCAACGCCTTATAGTCGGGCAATTCGTCTTTAATAATTTGCTTAATTTCTAACGGGTCGCCGTATAGTTCGCCACTATTCCCCACGAAATGAAACGAATTAACGTATTTTTCTTTCTTGCTTGAATATCCGCACCCGCTCAAGGCTATCATATCCCCGTTGAATAATTCTTCAAAAGCCTCACGGGCTCGCGTATAATCAGATACTTCATTTATGGCTCGGTCTTCCTCCGTGTCATTTGTCTTGTCAATGTCTGCGTATGGTTTCAAACATAGAGCAGTTCCTAAACTTTCCATGGCGTGCGGGTTTTCTTTTATGAAGTCCAATAAATCGGCCGTATTCACCTTTACGGCATATAATGGCGACGCTTTCATTTCACGAAAGAAAACGCGATAACCGCCCGCGTCGGTATTTAATTTCGCGTTAGAGTTTTTATCTTCACTAACATATACCCCTCGGTCAGTCCCATACCCGCTCATTTTTTTTTGCTTGCTTTTTTAATTTGGACTAGTCCAAATTAAAGACTTTATATCCCCGCAAGAATAATTATTTTGAAAAATAAATAATTATTATAAAGTATATACCCTTAACGCTTTAAATTAAAATACGGCTCATATTTACCATTAAAGAAGATTAATTAATTAATTTTCATCTAAAATTTATATACCCCCTATAATATAGGACAATGACAACGGCAGACGTAGAAAGCAACGGCATCACCGCTTTAGAGCGTCGCGGAGACAGCGAGATAATGATTAAACGCCCCCGCGGTCGTCCCGTTGGTAGTCTCAAAGAAGACAGGGCAACACCGCCAGCACCAAAGAAAGAAATTATAAACGGACAAACTTATTATTTCTCATATCTCAAACACAAGACAAAGGAAGGAAAAACGCGATATTATAAAATCAAGAAACCATACACCCCCGCAACGGAAAGAAAACGGCGGGCGGTTTATGGAAACCCAAATTACGCACAAAAAAAGAAGCAAAAGACGCACGCCATCAAAACGGCATTAAATGACAATATGGACAAACTAACCTTAAACGAATTGGATACACTAGCCCGCATTTTTACAGAGTGCGATATTAACGCGGTAAAAAATAACATAATACGATTACATAAAGAAGACTTAGCGCCCTCTATAAATACGGCAATAACGGCATAACACGGCCAGCAATACAAAGCATAATTTTATATAAAAAGGGCTTCTACCGCTATTTGCGGGGGCTTTTTCTTTTTTATATAGAGAAGGTGAGAAATGAGCAACCAAAGCAAAAAAGCAGTGAGCAGTGAAGCAGGGCGGGCGTTTGTGAAGGCGCTAATTAAAAAACATTTAGAAAGGCATGATTTTACTGATGACGTTAGGGAAAAATGCTTTAGGTGTTTAATTGGCATACACGACGACGAAGACGACGACGCAACAGAAGACGGCTTTATATTCAAAGTCATAAGAGCACACGAGCCCAAGGACGCAGACAGCAAACCAAGGACAAAGGCAAAATTAAATTCAATCATAACAGAGTTTAAAAAAATCGTTTATCGTGTAAGGGATAAATACAGATGCGATATCGTTGAAAATGGCTTTAATTGTTATGAAAAATATAAAGGGAAAAACGAGCCAATATTTACCATACACGGCGAAAACGGCGAAAGAATGGAACTATTAAGGGCGGATTATTACAAACAACTTACACAGGGATATGAAGCAAATAAGCAACAAATAAAGGATTTAAGAACGGCGAAAGCCCTTTTAACCGCGGAACAAAAGGAACACAGGCGAACAACGGGAGAATTAAAACAGGCACAGCAAACCATAAGCCAATTACGGGAAAATAACAGGGAACTAAAAAGTAAATATAAGGCGCTATCAAATCAAAAAATGAAAGAAAAACAACCAGCGCCCCCTATCTCCAACCCGTTGGATATAATCCACAGCGACAAAGACGAAGAACAAGACGAAAGCGAAGAAAGCGAAGAAAGCGACGAAGAAGAACAAGACGAAGGCGAAGACGAAGAAAGCGACGAAGGCAACGAAGGCCAACCAGAGGGCAAGCGGGCTATTATAGAGGGCGAACCAGACCCGCCATATTTAGACGAGATGGAACCGGGCTTATTTACCCCAAATATTTAAAGAAACCGCCAGCACACAGCACAAGACGACAAGAACAATAAGAGCAATCATTATATTAAATGAACAAAAATTGTTTGATTTCATTCATATATGTCTTTATGGTTATTCATAGCCCACGGGGTGCCGTTTTCGTGCGCTTTTGTTGCTTCTTCTAAGTAATCGCGTAGCAAAGCCAAGGCAGGCGAAGCAAGGGCGGGCGGGTTGTCTCTGTCGTGTAATCTCTTAACCGCTTTATATAAATTATAGATTTCTATAATTAAAAGCCTATCAGAGGCCATTAAAACAGAATGAGTTTTATTTTTTTCAACGGGCGGGGGTTTCTCAGCGTCAATGAGGGTAAATTTTTTATTATTTGAAGTAAATGATTTTTTCATAAATCGCCCCGTCTTTGTCTTTGTTTCTCCGCGATACTCGGGGGCTTTGGTTTCTCCGTGATACTCGGGTACTTTGGCGTCTCCCGTCTTTGCTTTCTCTTCATCCGTCTTCTTTGTTTTTCTTTTTTGATATGCCTTTTTGTTGTATTCTTTACGTTTTCTTTTGTTAATGTCATTCATGTAAATATAGCATTTCAAACAAGACTTTAAGGGCAAACCGCCAACACCCAAAACGGGGCTTAAAATATCATTTTTACACCGCGAACAGAGGGGCAAAACGGCAGACATTATATAAACGTAAGTTTATTAAAAGTTTATTAAAAGTTTATATCGTATCGTATATAATATGTCGGATAACATTGACGACATTGTTTTAAAGAGTTGTCTAAAGTGCGGGAGGGACAAACACAAGAGCAAATTTAAAAAGGGTGGTAATGTGTGTAAAGAATGCGCAAAGAGTAAAAAGAGCCAGATAAGCAATATATGCGAAAAAATAGATTACTTAAACAACATGAGCGACATGACAGACAACGAAATTGAAATATTATTTAGCCGTTATAGAGCGTGTTTAATGGAGGCTAAAAGACAAGGAACAGACGGATTACTAACAAAGGCCTTCAATAATAAATTATTTGAATTAGTCGGCGAATTTTGCGAGGCTTTAGACATTAAACCAAACAAGCCCCGCCGTATTGTGCGAGGCGACACAATAACATTTATGAGAGAAAATACAGCAATAGAGCACAGACCGCTTAATTTAAGACAGGTAAAGAGCCCAGAGCCCCCATTAACGGACGAGGAGCAGAGCGACAGCGAAGCGGAAACAACGAAATAAAAGAGCGTCGCGGAGACAGCGATAATTAAATTTGTGTATATATTTTTTATAGATACTATATATAAGACCAGTATATACAGGATTTTTAATTTGGAGGTAGTCCAAATTAAAGACGGGTATGTCGTCTATACCACAGCAGACCATAAACGAGAAATTCAATAAAATTATTGAAACCATAGACACAGAAGAAGACCCCCGACTATTGGTATATTTGGACACATTAGAATTATATATTCAAGCCCGAATTAATAATATTATAACCGACACCCCAGAATACGAAACGACAACCAATTAAAAGAGCGTCGCGGAGACAACGAATTAATAAAAAATGTCTATTTTGAAAGAAGTCCAAAACAATGCGGGCTTAAATGATGTTTTTTTTAATTTAGTTTTAGTCTATGCGGGCTATGGTAAAAAATGCTTTCAATGCGGTAAAAAATACATTAAATACATATCTGAAGACTTTTTGTATTATAAGCGGTTAAGGCGGGATACCACGGCCGACGCAGACGCCACAGACGGCCAGCCCGTGAAACTATTGAAAACGGCTAAAGTTAAAGGGGGCAGTTTTTGCGCCGAGATAAGGCGACAATCTCCAACAGGTCGGAGATATTGAACTTAATTGTTTCTTTCGTAGTGTTTGAGATATTGCGGTATGTCTTAAAGGGCTTCACGAATGCCCATTTAAAAACGCTTCAATAATAGAAATATGCCCATTAATGCTATTTATATTTTGTTTTGATAATTCATATATATTAAATTCTATCAAAATACTCTTTAGTTTTGCGTAAATATCTAATATTTCTTTTTTCTCGCTATCTCCAACACGTTGGAGATTACCGCTTAAAGATTTTTTTAATTTTCTTTTGTGCCTAGTTAATCCACACAAACAAGACTTAAAGCAATAAAAGATATTATCGGGGTTAATGTTTTTCATTTCATTTAATACGAAAAAGGGCTTATTCTTAAAATTATTGTATATATACGCGTCTGCGAGCACGCGGAGCCTATGAAATGCTAAAAATATTTTATTGTTGATTTTGTAATATTTACAACGTAAGCCATAATTACAACTTAAGATATGCCCTACGTGTTGAATTTCGCTAAAGGTAGCACCAGCGCGAATTGATAACAAATATAAGCGGGTTTCTTCGTGGTATTCTTTAACGATTTCTTGTATTGCTGATGGTAATTTAATGTAGATATCCATTTTTCTCACCTTCTCTATATAAAAAAGAAAAAGCCCCCGCAAATAGCGGTAGAAGCCCTTTTTATATAAAATTATGCTTTGTATTGCTGGCCGTGTTATGCCGTTATTGCCGTATTTTTAGAGGGCGCTAAGTCTTCTTTATGTAATCGTATTATGTTATTTTTTACCGCGTTAATATCGCACTCTGTAAAAATGCGGGCTAGTGTATCCAATTCGTTTAAGGTTAGTTTGTCCATATTGTCATTTAATGCCGTTTTGATGGCGTGCGTCTTTTGCTTCTTTTTTTGTGCGTAATTTGGGTTTCCATAAACCGCCCGCCGTTTTCTTTCCGTTGCGGGGGTGTATGGTTTCTTGATTTTATAATATCGCGTTTTTCCTTCCTTTGTCTTGTGTTTGAGATATGAGAAATAATAAGTTTGTCCGTTTATAATTTCTTTCTTTGGTGCTGGCGGTGTTGCCCTGTCTTCTTTGAGACTACCAACGGGACGACCGCGGGGGCGTTTAATCATTATCTCGCTGTCTCCGCGACGCTCTAAAGCGGTGATGCCGTTGCTTTCTACGTCTGCCGTTGTCATTGTCCTATATTATAGGGGGTATATAAATTTTAGATGAAAATTAATTAATTAATCTTCTTTAATGGTAAATATGAGCCGTATTTTAATTTAAAGCGTTAAGGGTATATACTTTATAATAATTATTTATTTTTCAAAATAATTATTCTTGCGGGGATATAAAGTCTTTAATTTGGACTAGTCCAAATTAAAAAAGCAAGCAAAAAAAAATGAGCGGGTATGGGACTGACCGAGGGGTATATGTTAGTGAAGATAAAAACTCTAACGCGAAATTAAATACCGACGCGGGCGGTTATCGCGTTTTCTTTCGTGAAATGAAAGCGTCGCCATTATATGCCGTAAAGGTGAATACGGCCGATTTATTGGACTTCATAAAAGAAAACCCGCACGCCATGGAAAGTTTAGGAACTGCTCTATGTTTGAAACCATACGCAGACATTGACAAGACAAATGACACGGAGGAAGACCGAGCCATAAATGAAGTATCTGATTATACGCGAGCCCGTGAGGCTTTTGAAGAATTATTCAACGGGGATATGATAGCCTTGAGCGGGTGCGGATATTCAAGCAAGAAAGAAAAATACGTTAATTCGTTTCATTTCGTGGGGAATAGTGGCGAACTATACGGCGACCCGTTAGAAATTAAGCAAATTATTAAAGACGAATTGCCCGACTATAAGGCGTTGGGTTATGATTTGGCCGTTTATCATAAAGCGGGAACTCCAAGCGGAATGCGAGCGCCTTATGCGGTTAAGAAAGGAGAAAACCGACGGCTGGAACTCGTGGAAGGAATAGAGGGCGGGCGCCTTATTACAAAGGACATAAGCGAGATACAGAACGATTTATATGAGTATCTTTTGATAACCACGGCCGAGCACGATATAAACCAGATAAACAACACACGACCCGCGGAGGTAAAGAACGCGGACATTAATATTAATAAGTTATTTGAGGGCGATACCAGTATTAAAACACGAGGCGGGGGCGCACACGATAAAGGACATAAGCGAAGCGGAAACCGACGAGGGGACGCTAAAGACGTATAAGTTAAAAAGACTGATACCGACTTTATGCCACTTGTGCGACAGAATACACGAGGCCGATAACACATTATTTATATTACAATTTGCGAACGGGGCGAAATTGGCGGGGTGTTGGAAGCAAAAACAAGAGGCCGAAGTTAAAGGCGAAACCCCCCGTTATATCACTCTAACGGCGGGAACTGCGACGTATGCGGAGAAAATCAAATTTTACATTAAAACCGCTAACGAGAACCGCCAAGCAATCCAACAACGAGAAGCGCAGGAACTCACCGAACAACTCAACATAATCGGCGCGGACATAATAAACACAACGGAGGCATTTTGTAGTAATATTAAGGAATTTATGAAAGAACAGAGCAAGCCGACGCCAACATATGATATTGTAGCCATTAAAAGCGGACTAGGCACAGGCAAGACAACGGCAAACTCAAAGGCGATAACTAACCTGATTTTAAACTGCGAAGAGATAACCGAATTAATAAGGGGCGCCAATTTAAACACTATTAAGAAAAACGCAGGCGAAATTGTGGAAAAACTAAAAAATAACCCATTAGCCCGCGATATAATAGAAAAACATAAAGACAACCCCACAGAGGCGATACTGCTATTAAGGCAAACGCCCCGCTTTAAATCTATTGTAAGCAGTTATAGGCGGACACTGGCGAGCGACTATAAAAGCAAATACCCTTTAAATGTGGATTACAGAGACGAGCCGAAGGGGAAATTAAAAAAGAATAATTTGACCATTCAAGCAGATAGTTTTCACAGAATACCGATAAGCAGAGAGACAATTAATAAATTAGTTATTGATGAGGCCGACCAATTCGTTAAGCACTTAACGAGTGATACGTTTAAGAAGTCGCGGAACAACAAGAACAATTGGGAGATAATAAAATATGTAATAGGCACGGCTAAACAAATAATATTAATGTCGGGAACATTAAAAGCCGATGATATTGAATTCTTTCAAAACATACGGCGGGAATGTGGCAGAGAGGCAAAAACGCTATTTATTAACAACGAACCCCAAAGTAAAACAAAGCGCCACATACACATTAAGGCGGGCAATATCGGCGAGGCTTACGAGCAGATTGTTAAACTAAGACGCGAGGGCAAAAGGGTATTAGTCCCCGCAAATATCGGTAAAAGACGACTTAGGGCATTGGCGAAAATGTTGAAGAGGGATAAGCACAGGGTGCTATTAATAACGGGCGAAACAAACAAAACAGAGGAGGTGCGGGAAGCAATGGCCGACGAATACAAGAAATGGGCAGAATATGATATAGTCATTTACTCGCCAGCAATAACGGGAGGCTTGGATTATTCACATAAGGGGGTTTTAATAATATTGTAGCCGTGGCGTGTAATAAGACAAACATGAGCGGGGATTTTTACCAGATGTTAGGCAGAATACGGCACCCGATAGACAGCAATATATACTTATTTTATACAAACTATAACATGGCGACCATTGAAAACGAAACGCAATACTTAAGGCAATTAAGCGCGAGCCTTAACGACAGGCAGAAGCGGGATGAAATGGCAACCTTGGCAAATTGGACATATGGGCAATACGGGGCGGTTAATGTAGTGGCAAACGATTACATAAAATTATTAGCGAAAAACAAAGTAGAGCAGAACAAAGACACCCGCCAATGGATACAGAATTTAATAAAGTATTTCATATTAGCCGACTACGAAGTAAGCGACTTAGATGTATCTAACGCGGATGACTTGACATTTAAGGAGGCGAAAATAACGGAAGCCGTAATTAAAAAAGAGGACGCTAAAACCTTATTTGAAGCCCGAAGCATTTACAGACGCGGAATATATCACGTTGAGAGAGAACGCGGAGGGTAGAGAATGGACGACCGAGGAAGAAGCGGAATTTAAAAAGGCGAGAATTAAAAAAGAGACGTTGAAGCCTGACGCAGACGAACCGAAAAGCTCATTATTTTATAAAATATTTGATGATGACAGATTAAGATATTATATACGGAATTATAGGCCGTACAATAAGGACGTAGATGATAAATTAAGCGAGGGATTAAATTACATAAAACAAAGAGAGCAGAACCGCGACGAGAAAAACAGATTAACAACAGACGAACAGGGCAACCCGACAGAGTGCGGTGTTGTGGAATACTCATTTAACACAATAAACACAGAACGGCGCTATAATAAGCACTTAAATCTTATACAAGTTATAAGCGGGTTAGGAATACGGAACATATGGGACTTTGAAACAAAGATAGGCGCGGAGGAATTAAAAGAGACGATTAAACGGCAGAAATGGCTCGCAAAGGCCGACGAATTGGTTTTATATACGACAGACACGAAGAAGCAGAAAAAGATTATAGACCATATGAACACGACAACAAATAAAACATTTCTAAGAGATACATTATATTTTATTAATACAGCGATGCGGGCAGAGTGGGGGGTATCACTAACGGCAACCAATAAGCACGCTACGCATTACGAATTATGACCGAATAAAACATTAACGGCGATGTTTAAGAATGAGAGGATGCTGAAATTCATTAATGGGTGGCCTTATTTAGGCGAGTAAAGTATCTCAAACTTGTTTGAGATTGGGGGGGGGGGGCTATCTTTTTTTTGGGGTATCTTTTTTTTTGGGGTATCTTTTTTTTGGAAGTCGTCAAAATATAAAAATTCTTCTTCGTATTGATTTTCTTTCTGATTTGAGGGGGTATCTTTTTTTTGATGAGGGTAATGAAGGAATTAAGGGTTAAATACGCTTACTATTGATTTGGGGGTATGTAGTCTGTTTTTTCTATAACGAGTAAGAAAAGATACCCCCTAATGAGGAAAATGAAGGAAAAAGGACGAAAAAGGCCTTCGTATTGATTTGAAGGAAGATGAAGGAATAACGGGGAAAAACAGCAAAGAACGATTTCAACGGATAACGGGGGTAGATTATTTAACCCCAAGATACCCCCGTATATTACCGCTTAACTTTTGCGTACCGACACATGCGCCCGCTTAACTTTACTTATCACTGATTAACTTTACTTATCCCTTGTTTAACTTTACTTATCACTGCTTAACTCTACTTATCACTGATTAACTTTACTTATCACTGATTAACTTTACTTATCACTGATTAACTTTACTTATCACTGATTAACTTTACTTGTCATACTAAAAAAAAATATACGTATAAGATATACATGACCGCAAGATATAACGAACTTAAAGCGCAATACGAAAGAGAACAAGCCGAGGACTTAGTATATTACGGCGATGTATTAGAAGAGCACTATTGCCCAAAGTGTAAAGAGCCAAAAATATATATTGTCTCCAATGGTAAAAAACTTAAACACTGCGAAGAGTGCCGAGAGAAACGGGAAAAACCGCAAAAGCAAGCAAAACCAAAGCGAACGGCGCAAACGCCCACCGATGGACAACCCGCAACCGAGCAAGCATTAATTTATTATTTATCATAAAACACACAATAAAAAAACAAGCATAATATACGACCACCGCAACAGATAAAGGTTTTTTATTAACTTCTCTCTCATTCGCTTCGCTCATTCTCGTTTGTTAATAAAGGTTTATAACTTCAAATGTTTGAAATCACCGCGAAATTTAAAAACACCGACCCTTACGACAATCTACAATTCTACACGAGCGAAAAAATAAACGGCGCTTCTTTCAACGCTTTGACCAAACTATGCGACAGACTAAAAGAGAAATACCCACACAACAAACACCAACCCGCCACACTCACCACTTACGGGTTAATTTATATAAAAACCGCCCCTTTATCTGGTTTCAAACCGCTTCAAAATGCTATATATAAATTTAACATTGAAACGCACTAAGGAACCAAAAAGAACGGCGAGACGTTTATTATCCTCAAAATAGCGGGAGCGCCCATGCTGGTATCGCAAAATGAAACAAAAATTAATTTATTTGAATAAGTTAAATCAACTTACATATACAATGTCAAAGTGCCCCGTATGCGACGGCGTCTTTAAATCTAAAAATGCTTTAGTAATTCACACCGCGCGCACTCACACACGACACGACACATTAAAATTTTTGAAGGCTTTGAACGAGTGTTTAAACAGCCTTACAACCGCGCAAACAACCACGCCCGAAACAATACAAAATATTTCTCAAATTAACAATTACTTAAACGCGACACACCCCGACACATACGCACAATTAATTAAGATAAAGGACAATTTAAAGCAACTGCCGAAAACAGAAAAATATAAGGTAATGTATGACGAATACGAGCGCGTTTTATACTCCTACATGGACGACATCAAGCCCGTTATTGACGATATGATAACCGCCGTTATTGACGATATGATAACCGCCACCACTACCACAAAATAAAATAATATCGTCAGGACTTTTACCGCGCCACCAGTTTTTGTACTTTTTTGCTCCCGCGGTCTTTTTGCTTTTGTCGTCCCGCACTCCCAGACGCAAAGCAGACCAGATGGCCGACAGCCGAAGCCTTATACCGCGGAACGCACCCGAAACCAATGAAGACGTAGAACGGCGGATTAAGCGACGTAAGCGAATGACGAACGCTGACGAGATAAAAGCGGGGATTGAAAAAGCCGAAGGGGATATTAAAGCCTTCATTCATAAAATAGCCTCTTTAGAAAACCAAAAAACCAAAAAAGAACAAGAACTAACAGCGTTTAAAAAGGCTCTCAAAGATGCTACCGAATTGAATGAAGACATTAATATTACTAAGGATTTAACTCAGCGACAGGAACGTATCACCGCTCAATTGAAACTCGTAAAAGATTGGGTAGCACAAGGTGGCCACAGGAAAATTGAAGGCTTCAAACAAACTCATTATAATAAGGTTATTAATTTGATTTATACTGGAGTTGATTTTAACGACGCTCTCGCCCGTGTCATCTCAAAAATTAACAAGTCTAACGCATCTACTCAAATGGTAGTCTCCGCCTCGTCTTCGTCCTCCGTATAATCTGTGCTTTAAGCACATGGTCATTATTAATTACAAACAAAAAAAAACCAAAAAAGGGGGCAACCCCGCCTCATTTTCAAAGAGATTTTATTTATTTACTTTATTTTTAAGCCTCGCACTTTTTCGTATTGGTTGTTTTTTGCCGTTTTCGTCTATCAACTTAAAACCCGCAGGCTCTTTTGTCGTCTCTGTCTGCTTCGTCTCTGTCTGCTTCGTCTCCGTCTGCTTCGTCTCTGTCTGCTTCGTCTCCGTCTGCTTCGTCTTTTTTGCTTTTATAAACTCATTTACTATTTTCGCCCCAATCCCGCTAATTTGCCTTAATTTCGTATTCGTTATCTTGCCCCCGTGGTCGTTGTAAATTTTATTAAGTAATTCATTTTTCTCTGCTCTGCTCCCTTTCTTCCCTAAGGGCTTATATTTGCCGTCGTTGCCGTCGTCGTCCTCTATGTCTTCACTTTCTACCCCTTTGATATTTAAACATAAATCTATTTTCTTTCGTAGTTCCTCTAGTTCGGTTTTTAATCCCTCCTCCATCATCTCCCGCGGGTCTGCCACATTCACCCATGAATACGAAAAACTCGTTAAAAGGTCGCAGTGTCCTAATACATTGCTTACCCACGTATTGTAATTAGTTGTTCTCGGGTCTGCGAAATTCGTATATGAAAGGCTCGCGTATAATTTACGCAACATACTGCTCCTCTGTGTATAATCTGCTAGCCATGGAAAAACTTTTATTATTCGTTTGTTTAGTTCGTTGTTTTTATCTTTCGCCAGTTGTCCGTCGTCGTTGATTATAACCGCCCCCTTTTTCTTAAAGTGGTTTCTTATTGCTTCAATTTTTTCTATTGTAAATTCGGGAGTAAATAAAATTACAGGCCTCTCAGTCCAGTTCTTTTTTTGCCCCTCTCGTTTCTTTGCTAAGTTGTTTATCCTTAGCCATGAAGGTTTATCGGGTATTAATTCATATGTATTTTTCGCAAATATCTCAACTGGACGGGCTCCCGTTGCTAACATTAGGGCTAAGAGTTTTAAGTATGGGTCATCGCTTAAAATCATCTCGTTCATTTTCGCCATTACCTCCCGCACGTCAATCTGTATTTTTTGCTCGTTTTTTGCTTTTACATCTTTTTTGTATCCCTCAACTATTTTAATTCGTTCGTCTTCATTGATATTAAAGTATTTATCTAATTTACTTATCTCATATACTTTTTTGCTTTGATTTGGTTTTATTGCCCTTGTTCTTACTTCGCTCAATCTCTGCCTCCTTGAAGTCGTGTTCGGGTAAATAATGGCGTATTTAGGATAAATAATTTTCATTGCTTTCAGTGCTTCGTCATCTGTTGTTGTTTTACTAAATAATAACAATATAGCATTATGAAAGGCTTTAGACGGCTTCGCATCACTCGTGGAAAAAGTTTGATACGACATCATATATTTTTTGCTCTGTGTCTGCTATGTTTAACTGCTTGATAAATTTTTTATCGTTCTCGTTCCACATTCTGCTTTATGGTTGCTTTGGTTGGCTTCGGTTATTGCCCCCCGCCACTCGCTCGCGCTCGTGTCTGCCCCCCGTTGTTCTGCGGGTCGTATGTTATATAATAGACTTGTTTATATTTTTTCTTAACGTAAAAAAAATAAATATTTAATGATACTTTCCCCTTTTTGTGGGGTCTTGTGTTCTGATCATTTATGTAGAATAGACAGGTCTATATGGTATATCATAAAACGAGCCTTAGAAACATAAAAAAACGACATACGACATATCAAAAACAGACATTGAAAAATATCAAAACAAACAAAGACGTAAAACAAAATATGGTAAAATCAATACTAAGCCCTTTTTTGCCAAAATGACGACAAAAACCATATAAATGAAATTTATATATATATTATGATAGTAAAATATGGTTTTTGTCGTCATTTTGGCAAAAAAGGGCTTAGTATTGATTTTACCATATTTTGTTTTACGTCTTTGTTTGTTTTGATATTTTTCAATGTCTGTTTTTGATATGTCGTATGTCGTTTTTTTATGTTTCTAAGGCTCGTTTTATGATATACCATATAGACCTGTCTATTTTACATAAATATATATATATATGTATATATATATGTATATATATGTATATATGTATATATATTGATATACATATATATACATATATACATATAATATGTAGAGATGTTAAAAGTATATATATATATATATACATATATGCAAATATATACAAACATATATGTATATATATAATATGTAGAGATGTTAAACGATGTTGAGAGATGTTGAGAGCTGTTGAGAGATGTTAAGAGATGTTGCAAAGAGATGTTGCAAGTACCAGGGACATCCGGGCTGCGCACTTAGACACACAGAGAGAGAGAGAGAGAGAGAGAGAGAGAGAGAGAGAGAGAGAGAGAATCTGAACGTACTTAGTGTGTGTGTGTGTGTATATATATATGCATACAAATTTACAAGAACATGTATATATATATATATTTATCTAGATAAATGATCATAAAAAACATAAGGAATAAAAAGAAAAAGTTAATAATTAAATATTTTTTTTCATATTGAGAAAAAATATGGACCTGTTTAATATACAACTTGCGGGCACGAACGAAGTGAGTGAGTGAAAAAACGACAAAGCAACCACGGGGCAGAATGTGGAACGAAAATGACAGAAAATTTATCAAACAATTAAATGTGGCGGACACAGAAGAAAAAATATATAATGTCGTATCAAACTTTTTTACAAGCGATGCGAAGCCGTCAAAGGCTTTTCATAATGCTATTTTGTTATTGTTTAGTAAAACAACAACAGAAGACGAAGTATTAAAAGCGATGCAAATTATTTATTCAAAATACGCCATTATTTATCCGAATACAACTTCAAGGAGACAACGACTTTCTGAAGTGAGAACAAAAGCAATAAAACCAAATCAAAGCAAGAAGGTTTATGAGATGAGTAAATTAGATAAACATTTTAATATCAATGAAGACGAACGAATTGAAATTGTTGAAGGATATAAAAAAGATGTCAAAGCGAAAAACGAACAAAAAATTCAGATAGATGTGCGGGAGGTGATGGCAAAAATGAATTAAATGATACTAAGTAATGACCCTTATTTAAAGTTATTAGCTTTAATGTTAGCAATAGGGGCGAGACCTGTTGAGATATTTGACAAAAATACATATGAATTAATACCTGACAAACCAAGCTGGCTGAGAGTGGATAATTTAGCAAAAAAGAGAGAGGGACAAAAAAAGAATTGGGCCGAGAGACCTGTCATTTTATTTACACCTTCTTTCGTTATTGAACAAGTAAATTCAATAAGAAACTATTTCAAGAAAAAGAAAGCAGTTATTATTAATAAAGAAGGAGTGCTTGATAAACAGAAAAACAATGAACTAAATAAACGAATAATAAAAGTGTTTCCTTGGTTGGCAGATTATAAACAAAGAAGCAGAATGTTGCGAAAATTATACGCGAGCCTTTCATACACGAATTTTGCTGACCCGAAAACAACAAATTTTAATACTTGGGTTTCCAATGTGTTGGGACACGGTGATATGCTTACGAGTTTTTCTTATAGTTGGGTTAATGTAGCAGACCCCCGTGAGATGATGGAAGAAGGAATAAAAACAGAGTTGGAAGAATTGAGACGGAAAATTGACTTATGTCTGAATGTCAAAGGGGCCGAAAATGAAAGCGAAAACGAGGACGACGACTGTAAATATAAACCCTTGGGGAAAAAAGCGAGCCGTGAAGATAAGTTTGAGTTATTAAATAAAATTTGGAATGACTACGGCGGAAAAATAACTAATACGACACTTAGAAAAATAAGCGGAATCGGGGCTGTTATTGTAAATGAGTTTGTAATGAGTAAAAAGGAAACCACGACGGAGGAAGCAAAGCAACCCGAAGCAAAGCAACACGAAGCAAAGCAAACCACTGAAGCAAAGCAAACTGAGAAAAAGAAAGCGGGTTATAAACTCATAGACGAAAACGGGGTAAGCCAACCAATAAGACGGAGTAGCCAATTGAAAAAAAAGAAAGGCATTGAATAAAATCTCTTTGAATAATGGGGTTTTTGTTTTTTGTTTTGTTTCTTTTTTCTGTTTCTTTTTTCTGATTAAAACTTTTAAAAATTCAACTAAATTTTTTGGTGTGTTGAAAAACACATAAATATTTTAGTGTGTTGAAAAACACACATTACAAGGAGGACGAAGACACGGAAACTTCCATTAGTGCGGGTAGGGGATTGCTGGGAGGAATTGCTTGGACAACTCTGTTTAAAGCATCGTCAAATAATACGCCACCCGTAATGAGTTGATAAACCCGTTTATATTGTTGCTCGCCAAATCCTGCTATTTTTCTGTGTCCCCCCTGTTGTATCCATTGCTTAAACTTTTTGGTCTCCGTTGTAATTTGCTCCTGCTTGAGTTCCAAAATCCTGACGAAATCAATATCCTCTGTAATTTCTTTTGCCTCTCTTAATTTCTGCCGTAGGGCTTTAACTTCTTGCTCTTTTTTCGTTCTCGCTTTCTTCAAAGAAATAATTCGGTGAGACAAGGCTTTAATTTCCCCCTCGGTCTTGTCAAGTGAGGCCCTTATTTCATCAACATTATTGCTTAATTTTTTCCGCCGTTTAATTCGTCGTTCAACTTCTGCATCCGTCTCTGGGGCACTTCTTGAAACAATACTACGGCTGTCGCTCATCTGGTCTGGTCTTCTTTTTGCTTTTTGCTCGGGACAAAAGGACGACGGAAGCACCTTTGTCCAAAAATGGTTGCGCGGGCTTCGGCCAAAATTGGTGTATCGGTCAGGTCTAACGAAAAAAAAAGTAGTTGCTAGGGCTCACGAAAAAAAAGTGGTGTGTGGGTTATGAAGGCTGTGGCGGTGTGAGTTCGTTGTTAATTTGTTTTTTTTTTGTTGGTATCGTTCTCGTCGTTGTTCGTTGATTGCTTCTTTGTGTGTTTCGTGGTATTCCTTCTTTTTCTGTGATATTGCTTCTGTGTGTGTTTCGCTGTATTTTTTTACTTGTTGCTGTACTGCTTCTTTGTTTGCTACATAATATTCTTGTTTATGTTGTCTTATTGCTTCTTTGTTTGCTTCATAATATTTCTTGTGTCGTTGCTGTGTTGCTTCTTTGTTTGCTTCATAATATTCCTTCCGTGTTCGTCCTGCTACGTATTTATTACAACAATTGATAGTATTGCGGATTGCTTCACCTTCATATTTGGCTAATTGTTCTTTATTATCGCACGGGCATTCACGGAGTAATTCAATGTAAGCATCTCCCGTGTGTAAGATTTCAAAAGATGTAATATAACTCCGTTTTCCATTAGTCCATACTTTGAAGTCTTCTTTATGTTTGGATAATCGTTTGCTCAGTTGTTGTGTAGTTGCTCCAACATATATTTTCTCAGTGTGTGGTGATCGGATTACATACAATCTTGCTTTGCTGTAATCAAGGGGGGCTTTTGGTTTTCGCGGTGTTGTCATTCTATATTATTCCATTTTATTCTATTGTGCTTAATATATAATTAAGGGTCTTCTATAATATATTCTTTTAAGCACGATTTACTACAAAATTATCAATCGTATGTAATAGCCCCGTGTCGTATATATTATAAATGTCTTCATCTACAGAAAAGCAAAGAGATAGCCCGCAGTTAATACATAAATCTGCTGTGTTATAAATGACATCACCATAAACAAAGCCTTTAATGTGTTCCTTTAAGTCTGTTGGCAGTCGTCCAACAATGTCAGTCATTCTTATTCTTATTTTTCTTTTTCGTGTATGAATTGATAATGATAAGCATTTGTTCAGTGGTTAGTCTCTCTTTTGGCATCATATACAATGATTTTAAAAGAATGAAGTAAGTAAGAGGAGTTAAGCGGGGCTATTATTGGGTATAAGTGGGAGGCAGGGGGTTAAATATTCTGCCCCCGTTGTTTTCCCTTATTTACACTAAGCCCCCTTTCCGATTTCCCTTTTTATTTCCCCTTATTCACACTAAGCATTATTTCCCTCTTTTTCTTCTTACATTAAAAAGGGGCATCTTTTTCTACTTCTTATAGGAAAAAAGACTACATACCCCTAAATGAATACTAAGCATATTTAACCCTTAATTCGTTCATTTTCCACCCTAAAAAAAGATACCCCCTCAAAATCTTGAATAAAATTAATAGTAAGAAGAATTTTTATATTTCGATTGCTCCACATAAAAAGATAACATTTTATCGCATTAAAAAAAGATACCCCATAAAAAGATACCCCCAAATATAATAAAAAAAGATACCCCATAAAAAGATACCCCCAAACATAATAAAAAAAGATACCCCATTAAAAAAGATACCCCAAAAAAAGATACCCCAAAAAAAGATACCCCACATTAACAAACTTATTCATTCGCCTAAATACGGCCACCCGTTAATTTTCCTTAATTCTTCTTCTTTCTTAAACATTACATCTAATGTTTTATTCGGTCTTATTTCGTAATATGTTGCATGTTTATTGGTCGCAGTCAATGAAACTCCCCATTCCGCTCGCATAGCGGTATTGATAAAATATAATGTTTCTCTAAGAAATGATTTGTTTGAAGGGTCGCTCATATGGTTTATAATCTTTTTTTGTTTCTTCGTGTCGGTCGTGTATAAAACCAATTCTTCTTCTTTTGCTAGCCATTCTTGCTTTTTGATAGTTTCTTTTAATTCCTCTGTGCTTATCTGTGTTTTAAAGTCCCATATGTTTTTTAACCCTAAACCGCTTATGACTTGTATAAGGTTTTTATGTTTGCTAAATTTCCTTTCGGTGTTTATTGTGTTAAATGAATATTCGGAAATCCCACATTGAATTAAATTTCCGTCTCTGTCCTCCTTTGTTGCATTCTTCTCGTTTCGCTTTTTGTCTTGTCGTTCAACTGCTTTCAATCCTTCGCTTAATTTGTCTTCTACATCCTTATTATATGGCCTATAATTCCATATATATTGCCTTAGTCTGTCGTCGTCAAATATCTTATAGAATAAATCGTTTTTCGGTTCTTCTGTGTTGTCCTTCAACATCTCCTTTTTATTTTTGCTTTTTTAAACTCCAACTCCTCGGCGGGTGTCCATTCCTTCTCGGTTTCTTTCTTTAAATTTTCGTATTCCTTATCTGTAATGGTTCGGGCATTAAATACCGCGGTCGCATCCTCTTTTTTAATTATTGCTTCTGTTATTTTTGCCCCTTTAATTGTCGGCTCGCTCGCATCTGGTGTGTCAAGGTCGCTTATTTCGTAGTCGGCTATTATGAAATGGTTTATTAAATTCTGCAACCATTGCCTCGCGTCTTTGTTCTGTTCTACTTTGTTTTTCGCCAATAGTTTTATATAATCGTTTGCCACTACATCTACGGCCCCATATCGGTTATAAGTCCAATCTGTCAAGGGGGCTATTTCTTCCCGCTTATGTAATATGTTAAGGCTCGCACTCAATTGCCTTAAATATTGAGTTTCGCTTTCTATGGTCGCTATGTTGTAATTTTTATAAAATAAGTATATGTCGTTTTCTATCGGGTGCCTTATTCTTCCCAACATCTGGAAGAAATCCCCGCTCATATTAGTTTTATTACAAGCCACGGCCACAATATTGTTAAAAATTCCTTTATATGAATAATCTAATCCTCCCGTAATTGCTGGACTATAAATTACTATATCATATTCCGCCCATTTCTTGTAGTCGTTGGCCATTGCTTCTTTTGCTTCCTCCGTTTTGTTGGTCTCGCCCGTTATTAATAGCACCTTGTGCCCATCTCTCTTTAACATTTTTGCCAATGTTCTAAGCCGTCTTTTTCCAATATTCGCGGGGACTAGTATTTTTTTGCCCTCCTTTCTTAATTTAATAATCTGTTCGTAAGCCTCGCCAATATTGCCCTCCTTAATATGAATATGTCGCTTTGTCTTTGCTCGGGGGCTCATTGTTAATAAATAAAGTCTTTGTCCCGCGGAAAATCTTCCGCCTTATGTTTTGAAAGAATTCTATATCGTCGGCCTTTAGTGTGCCAGACATTAATATTATTTGGTCGGCCGTGCCTATTACATATTTTATCATCTCCCAATTATTCTTATTGTTTCGGGACTTCTTGAAAGTGTCGCTCGTTAAGTGCTTTATGAATTGGTCGGCCTCGTCAATGACTAATTTATTTATTGGCTCCCCGCTTATCGGTATTCTGTGGAAACTGTCGGCTTGAATAGTTTGATTGTTCTTTTTAATTTTTCCCTTCGGCTCGTCTCTGTAATCCACATTTAAGGGGTATTTGTTTTTGTAGTCGCTCGCAAGTGTCCGACGATAACTACTTATGATTGATTTAAAGGGTTTTTTCTTTGCTAGTTCTAATATCGCGGTCGTGTAGTTTTCTTTGTGTTTTTCTAATATTTCGCGGGCTAAGTGGTTATTTTTCCATTTTTCTACCCCCGCACATTTTTTAATGGCCGTTGGTGTCAATTTAGCCCCGCGTATCAAAGTGGTTATTTCTCCACAATTTAAAATAAGGTCGGTAATCGCCTTAGAGTTTGCCGTCGTCTTACCTGTGCCTAATCCGCTTTTAATTGCTATAATGTCATATGTCGGGGTCGGCTTGTATTGCTCTTCCATAAATTCTTTAATATCGCTACAAAAGGCTTCTTTAGTGTGTATTATGTCCGCCCCAATAATATTAAGTTTTTCAATGAGTTCCTGTTTTTCTCGTTGTTGGATTGCTTCGCGGTTCTCGTTGGCCGTTTTAATGTTATATTTGATTTTCTCCGCGTATGTTGTATTAGTTCCCGCCGTTAAAGTGATATAAAGGGGGCTCTCGCCTTTAAGTTCGGCTTCCCCTTTTTGCTTCCAACACCCCGCAATTTTAGCCCCGCTTGGAAATTGTAATATAAAAAGTGTGTTGTCCGTTTCGTGTATTCGGTCGCAGAAATGGCACAATGTCGGCATTAGTCTTTTTAATTTATATGTTTTCATTAGCCCTTCTTCGGTTTCCGTTTCGCTTATGTTCTTAATCGTGTGTTGGTTTGCCTCGTGTTCCAATACGGGCACCGCTCCAAATAACTTATTAATATTAATGTCCAAGTTTTTCACCTCCGCGGGCCGTTTGTTGGTTAGTCGGCCCATGTCGTGCTCGGCCGTAGTGATTAATAGTTGTTCATAAAAGTCATTTGAAACCTCGCTCAAGTCCTTGGTTATAAGGCGGTCGCCCTCAATACCTTCAACGAATTCTAATTGACGATTATCTCCTTTTTTAACCGCATAAGGGGCCCTCATTCCGCTTGGAGTTCCGCTTTTATGATAAACAGTTAAATCAAAGCCCAACTCTTTAAAATCGGGCAATTCGGCTTTAATGATTTCTTTAATTTCCGTTGCATCGCCGTAAAGTTCCCCACTATTACACACGAAATGAAACGAATTGACATATTTCTCTTTTTTGTTTGAATACCCGCACCCGCTACGGGCTATCATATCCTCGCCAAGTAACTCAACAAAAGCCTCGCGGGCTCTTTGATAGTCGGAGACTTTGTTTAAGGCTTGGTCTTCCTCCGTGTCATATGTTTTGTCAATGTCGGCATATGGTTTCAAAAATAAAGCGGTTCCTAAACTTTCCATCGCGTGTGGATTTTCCTTTATGAAATCCAATAAGTCAGGGGTCGCCACCTTTACGGCATACAATGAAGAAGCCTTCATTTCACGAAAGAAAACCCTATAACCGCCTTCCGCACCATTGACATTTATTTTTTTGTTATTTTTATCTTCCCCTCCATATACAGGGGCTACCTCGTCTCGCCCCGTCCCACATGTCGCACCATTAACCATTTTTTTTTGTCGCGTTATATTCAATGTCAAAATATTTTATTAAAAAATAATTAATTAATTGATATATATATATTTTTAACAATTATTTAAATGATAATTATGAATATTGATTTAAATAACTAATTTAGACAGAAATAGAAATAATATAATATAATATGACCGACGACAACAAACCCGACAGCACCACCAACGGCACCACCCCCGAGCATGACACCCCCGAGCGTAAAAAACGCGGTCGCCCAAATGGTATTATTAATAAAGGCCTTGAAGCCCCGCTTCCATTTAAAACCGAAATAAAAAACGGAGTTTCATATTATCACGCATATGTGCCCCGTAAAACGAAAGAAGGCAAAATATTATATTATCGTCATACGACCACATATGAGCAGGTTATTGACAGGAAAAAGCGGGCGGTTTATGGAAACCCGAATTACACACAAAAGAAGAAGCAAAAGACACACACCATAAAAAAAGCACTAAACGACAATATGAATAAATTGACATTGGAAGATTTGGACACATTAGCCCGCATTTTTACAGAGTGCGACTTAACCCTCGTTAAAAACAATATAATAAGGCTACATAAAGAAGACCTCACAACACCCGCCATAACGGCAACTTAAAGACTGGAGACACAAAAGAAATTTTAATGATTAAGTCTTCTTTTTTACAACAATATAACACAGGGGACGAAAGGGCAACGAAATGGACATTTATATTAAATTGCCCTCAGTAATACAAGACATTGTCAAAGAATACCACGAAGAAACCCGCTTATATTTGTTGTCAATTCATACGAGTGATACACTCCGCAAAATTCAACATATAGGGCATATTTTAGGTTTTAATTATGGTTTCCTTTCCAAGTATTACAAGAGCAACGAATATATATATAAAATGTTTGACACACTCCGCGGGCTTGTAGATACTTACATATATAAAAACTTTAATGATAAGCCCTTTTTTGTATTAAACGAAATGAAAAACATAAACCCCGAAAATATCTTTTATTGCTTTAATTCTTGCTTATGTGGCTTAACCAAGCAAAAAGGAAAATTAAAGAAATATTTAAACAATAAAGAAAAAAAAGAAATAATGGACATTTACAAGAATTTAAAAGGGGCTATGATAGAATTTGATTTATATAATTCAAAGGAATACATAAACAAAATAAATAAGCATGTTTCTATTATTGAAGCCTTTTTAAATGGTCCTCTTGTATTATAATTTAGTCCCTTTGGGACAAATGTCAATAGCTTGCTATTGACTAATTTTAAGTCATATCGCAACCACGAAAAAAAACATTTAAATTTAATTTCTTGTCTTATCTGTGTATAAAACCCCCGCTTTTAGTTTTAGTTGTTTTTAATTTGTTAAGTTGTCGTATTCTGGGGTGTCTAAAATGATATTATCAATTCGGGCTTGAATGTATAATTGTAATGTGTCTAAATATGTTAAAAGTCTGTCGTCGTCTTCCGTGTCTATGGTTTCAATAATTTTATTAAATTTATCTGCTATGGTTGGCTGTGGTATAGACGACATACCCCTCTATATAGAGTATTCTATATATTATATATATTTAATTTTAATTATCGTTCTCCGCATCGATTAATGGTGGCTCTGGGCTTTTTACTTGCCTTAAATTTAATGGCTGTATTCTATGGGCGTATTATCCCCGATAAATAATATGGTATCCCCTCGCACAACACGACGGGGCGGTTCTGGTTTAATGTCTAAAGCCTCGCAAAATTCTTCAACCAATTCAAACAATTTATTATTAAAAGCTCGTAGTCCTTCTGCCCCTTCTTGTTTAGCCTCTCTCAAACATGTTCTATAACGACTGAATAATATTTCAATTTCGTTTTCCGTCATGTCGCTCATGTCGCGTAAGTAGTCTATTTTTTCACATGTGTTCTTTATTTGGCTCTTTTTAGTCTTCGCACATTCTTTACAAACATTATAATTTTTTTTAAATTTGCTTTTGTGCTTATCCATTCCGCATTTTAGACAACTCTTTAAAACTATGTCTTCAATAATGTCCGACATATTATATAATATATAATAAACTTTAATAAACTTTTAATAAACTAATTAATATAAATGTCTGCCGATTTGCCCTTATGTTCGCGGTGTAAAAAGGATATTTAAAGCCCCGTTTTAGGTGTTAATGGGTTGCCCTTAAAATCATCTCTAAAATGTTATATTTACATGAAGGACATCAACAAAAGAAAACGAAAAGATTATAACAAGAAGGCATACCAAAAAAGGAAAGCAAAGAAGACGGAAGAAAAAGAAAAACCAAAGACTGAAGAAAAAGAAAAACCAAAGAAAGCGGAAGAAAAACAATTAATGAAAAAATCGTTTATCTTAAACAAAAAAAAATTTACCTTCATGGACACCCCCGCTAAAAAAAATAAAGCTCATTCTGCCTTAATGGCCTCTGATAAGCTTTTAATTAGAAAAATCTATTATTCATACAAAGAGGTTAAAGAATTATATGAGGGAGATAATCCGCCCGCCCTTGCTTCCCCTGCTTTGGCTTTGCTGTGTGATTATTTAGAAGAAGCAACGGAAGCACATAAAAAAGGGGTCCCGTGGGCCATCAATAACTATAAAGAAATAAATAAGCATATAGAGGAAATCAAAGAATTTTTATTCAATAGTTAAAAAAAAAATATTTTATATATATAATATGGATACCGACCCGATTACCGAATTTGTTTTGTGTGTGTTGTCTTCTTATTCGTTCAAAGAGTATCATAATGAATAATTAAATAAGCACGGCTCGCCTTCTTCTGGCGGGTCTGGTTCGCCTTCTTCTGGCGGGTCTGGTTCGCCTTCTTCTGGCGGGTCTGGTTCGCCTTCTTTTATATATGGCGGTTCTTGTTCGCCTTCGTCGTCTGGTTCTTCGTCTCGTTCTTCTTCGTCTTCTTCTTCTTTCTTTGGTTTCCTTTCTTTCTGGTGTAATAATGTTTTATATTTTGATTTCCATTGGCGGTTATTTTCTCGGAGTTGCTTTATGGTCGCCGTGGTTTGCTTTAATTCCCCCCTTAATTGTTTAAGTTCTTTTTTCGTTTTTTCCAATTCATTTATAGAAATTTCCTTTTTTATGTTCTGTTTTGCTTGTTCGTTTATCGTTCTATGTAATCCGTCATAATGAGATTTGGAAACCGTATATATTATTGGCTTACCACTTTCGGCATTTGTTATTGTGTATAACGGCCCGCTGTTTCCTTCGCCTTGAAGAATTCTTTTATAACTTGAAGCAACCAAGCCATTTTTTACCTCGTCGGCTAAAATTGCCATAAACATTTTTGTGATTGATATCATTCCGTTTAATTTTTCCTTAAGAATTGGTTTCGTGTTCGCTGGTCTTGGTTCGGATTTTCCACATGTTCAAGGGCATTTTTATAGGTGTCGTTCCCGTGTCGTCCATTGATTCACGACGGGCAAAGGTTATAAGTCCCGTTGTCGCTATTATAACGGAGACCTTTGTTTAATTTTTCCTTCGTGTAGTTTTCAAAAAATTTCGGCAAGTCCATTTCGTCGCCCTTTCGTCCCCTGTGTTATATTGTTGTAAAAAAGAAGACTTAATCATTAAAATTTCTTTTGTGTCTCCAGTCTTTAAGTTGCCGTTATGGCGGGTGTTGTGAGGTCTTCTTTATGTAGCCTTATTATATTGTTTTTAACGAGGGTTAAGTCGCACTCTGTAAAAATGCGGGCTAATGTGTCCAAATCTTCCAATGTCAATTTATTCATATTGTCGTTTAGTGCTTTTTTATGGTGTGTGTCTTTTGCTTCTTCTTTTGTGTGTAATTCGGGTTTCCATAAACCGCCCGCTTTTTCCTGTCAATAACCTGCTCATATGTGGTCGTATGACGATAATATAATATTTTGCCTTCTTTCGTTTTACGGGGCACATATGCGTGATAATATGAAACTCCGTTTTTTATTTCGGTTTTAAATGGAAGCGGGGCTTCAAGGCCTTTATTAATAATACCATTTGGGCGACCGCGTTTTTTACGCTCGGGGGTGTCATGCTCGGGGGTGGTGCCGTTGGTGGTGCTGTCGGGTTTGTTGTCGTCGGTCATATTATATTATATTATTTCTATTTCTGTCTAAATTAGTTATTTAAATCAATATTCATAATTATCATTTAAATAATTGTTAAAAATATATATATATCAATTAATTAATTATTTTTTAATAAAATATTTTGACATTGAATATAACGCGACAAAAAAAAATGGTTAATGGTGCGACATGTGGGACGGGGCGAGACGAGGTAGCCCCTGTATATGGAGGGGAAGATAAAAATAACAAAAAAATAAATGTCAATGGTGCGGAAGGCGGTTATAGGGTTTTCTTTCGTGAAATGAAGGCTTCTTCATTGTATGCCGTAAAGGTGGCGACCCCTGACTTATTGGATTTCATAAAGGAAAATCCACACGCGATGGAAAGTTTAGGAACCGCTTTATTTTTGAAACCATATGCCGACATTGACAAAACATATGACACGGAGGAAGACCAAGCCTTAAACAAAGTCTCCGACTATCAAAGAGCCCGCGAGGCTTTTGTTGAGTTACTTGGCGAGGATATGATAGCCCGTAGCGGGTGCGGGTATTCAAACAAAAAAGAGAAATATGTCAATTCGTTTCATTTCGTGTGTAATAGTGGGGAACTTTACGGCGATGCAACGGAAATTAAAGAAATCATTAAAGCCGAATTGCCCGATTTTAAAGAGTTGGGCTTTGATTTAACTGTTTATCATAAAAGCGGAACTCCAAGCGGAATGAGGGCCCCTTATGCGGTTAAAAAAGGAGATAATCGTCAATTAGAATTCGTTGAAGGTATTGAGGGCGACCGCCTTATAACAAAGGACTTGAGCGAGGTTTCAAATGACTTTTATGAACAACTATTAATCACTACGGCCGAGCACGACATGGGCCGACTAACCAACAAACGGCCCGCGGAGGTGAAAAACTTGGACATTAATATTAATAAGTTATTTGGAGCGGTGCCCGTATTGGAACACGAGGCAAACCAACACACGATTAAGAACATAAGCGAAACGGAAACCGAAGAAGGGCTAATGAAAACATATAAATTAAAAAGACTAATGCCGACATTGTGCCATTTCTGCGACCGAATACACGAAACGGACAACACACTTTTTATATTACAATTTCCAAGCGGGGCTAAAATTGCGGGGTGTTGGAAGCAAAAAGGGGAAGCCGAACTTAAAGGCGAGAGCCCCCTTTATATCACTTTAACGGCGGGAACTAATACAACATACGCGGAGAAAATCAAATATAACATTAAAACGGCCAACGAGAACCGCGAAGCAATCCAACAACGAGAAAAACAGGAACTCATTGAAAAACTTAATATTATTGGGGCGGACATAATACACACTAAAGAAGCCTTTTGTAGCGATATTAAAGAATTTATGGAAGAGCAATACAAGCCGACCCCGACATATGACATTATAGCAATTAAAAGCGGATTAGGCACAGGTAAGACGACGGCAAACTCTAAGGCGATTACCGACCTTATTTTAAATTGTGGAGAAATAACCACTTTGATACGCGGGGCTAAATTGACACCAACGGCCATTAAAAAATGTGCGGGGGTAGAAAAATGGAAAAATAACCACTTAGCCCGCGAAATATTAGAAAAACACAAAGAAAACTACACGACCGCGATATTAGAACTAGCAAAGAAAAAACCCTTTAAATCAATCATAAGTAGTTATCGTCGGACACTTGCGAGCGACTACAAAAACAAATACCCCTTAAATGTGGATTACAGAGACGAGCCGAAGGGAAAAATTAAAAAGAACAATCAAACTATTCAAGCCGACAGTTTCCACAGAATACCGATAAGCGGGGAGCCAATAAATAAATTAGTCATTGACGAGGCCGACCAATTCATAAAGCACTTAACGAGCGACACTTTCAAGAAGTCCCGAAACAATAAGAATAATTGGGAGATGATAAAATATGTAATAGGCACGGCCGACCAAATAATATTAATGTCTGGCACACTAAAGGCCGACGATATAGAATTCTTTCAAAACATAAGGCGGAAGATTTTCCGCGGGACAAAGACTTTATTTATTAACAATGAGCCCCCGAGCAAAGACAAAGCGACATATTCATATTAAGGAGGGCAATATTGGCGAGGCTTACGAACAGATTATTAAATTAAGAAAGGAGGGCAAAAAAATACTAGTCCCCGCGAATATTGGAAAAAGACGGCTTAGAACATTGGCAAAAATGTTAAAGAGAGATGGGCACAAGGTGCTATTAATAACGGGCGAGACCAACAAAACGGAGGAAGCAAAAGAAGCAATGGCCAACGACTACAAGAAATGGGCGGAATATGATATAGTAATTTATAGTCCAGCAATTACGGGAGGATTAGATTATTCATATAAAGGAATTTTTAACAATATTGTGGCCGTGGCTTGTAATAAAACTAATATGAGCGGGGATTTCTTCCAGATGTTGGGAAGAATAAGGCACCCGATAGAAAACGACATATACTTATTTTATAAAAATTACAACATAGCGACCATAGAAAGCAAAACTCAATATTTAAGGCAATTGAGTGCGAGCCTTAACATATTACATAAGCGGGAAGAAATAGCCCCCTTGACAGATTGGACTTATAACCGATATGGGGCCGTAGATGTAGTGGCAAACGATTATATAAAACTATTGGCGAAAAACAAAGTAGAACAGAACAAAGACGCGAGGCAATGGTTGCAGAATTTAATAAACCATTTCATAATAGCCGACTACGAAATAAGCGACCTTGACACACCAGATGCGAGCGAGCCGACAATTAAAGGGGCAAAAATAACAGAAGCAATAATTAAAAAAGAGGATGCGACCGCGGTATTTAATGCCCGAACCATTACAGATAAGGAATACGAAAATTTAAAGAAAGAAACCGAGAAGGAATGGACACCCGCCGAGGAGTTGGAGTTTAAAAAAGCAAAAATAAAAAGGAGATGTTGAAGGACAACACAGAAGAACCGAAAAACGATTTATTCTATAAGATATTTGACGACGACAGACTAAGGCAATATATATGGAATTATAGGCCATATAATAAGGATGTAGAAGACAAATTAAGCGAAGGATTGAAAGCAGTTGAACGACAAGACAAAAAGCGAAACGAGAAGAATGCAACAAAGGAGGACAGAGACGGAAATTTAATTCAATGTGGGATTTCCGAATATTCATTTAACACAATAAACACCGAAAGGAAATTTAGCAAACATAAAAACCTTATACAAGTCATAAGCGGTTTAGGGTTAAAAAACATATGGGACTTTAAAACACAGATAAGCACAGAGGAATTAAAAGAAACTATCAAAAAGCAAGAATGGCTAGCAAAAGAAGAAGAATTGGTTTTATACACGACCGACACGAAGAAACAAAAAAAGATTATAAACCATATGAGCGACCCTTCAAACAAATCATTTCTTAGAGAAACATTATATTTTATCAATACCGCTATGCGAGCGGAATGGGGAGTTTCATTGACTGCGACCAATAAACATGCAACATATTACGAAATAAGACCGAATAAAACATTAGATGTAATGTTTAAGAAAGAAGAAGAATTAAGGAAAATTAACGGGTGGCCGTATTTAGGCGAATGAATAAGTTTGTTAATGTGGGGTATCTTTTTTTGGGGTATCTTTTTTTGGGGTATCTTTTTTAATGGGGTATCTTTTTTTATTATGTTTGGGGGTATCTTTTTATGGGGTATCTTTTTTTATTATATTTGGGGGTATCTTTTTATGGGGTATCTTTTTTTAATGCGATAAAATGTTATCTTTTTATGTGGAGCAATCGAAATATAAAAATTCTTCTTACTATTAATTTTATTCAAGATTTTGAGGGGGTATCTTTTTTTAGGGTGGAAAATGAACGAATTAAGGGTTAAATATGCTTAGTATTCATTTAGGGGTATGTAGTCTTTTTTCCTATAAGAAGTAGAAAAAGATGCCCCTTTTTAATGTAAGAAGAAAAAGAGGGAAATAATGCTTAGTGTGAATAAGGGGAAATAAAAAGGGAAATCGGAAAGGGGGCTTAGTGTAAATAAGGGAAAACAACGGGGGCAGAATATTTAACCCCCTGCCTCCCACTTATACCCAATAATAGCCCCGCTTAACTCCTCTTACTTACTTCATTCTTTTAAAATCATTGTATATGATGCCAAAAGAGAGACTAACCACTGAACAAATGCTTATCATTATCAATTCATACTCGAAAAAGAAAAATAAGAATAAGAATGACTGACATTGTTGGACGACTGCCAACAGACTTAAAGGAACACATTAAAGGCTTTGTTTATGGTGATGTCATTTATAACACAGCAGATTTATGTATTAACTGCGGGCTATCTCTTTGCTTTTCTGTAGATGAAGACATTTATAATATATACGACACGGGGCTATTACATACGATTGATAATTTTTGTAGTAAATCGTGCTTAAAAGAATATATTATAGAAGACCCTTAATTATATATTAAGCACAATAGAATAAAATGGAATAATATAGAATGACAACACCGCGAAAACCAAAAGCCCCCCTTGATTACAGCAAAGCAAGATTGTATGTAATCCGATCACCACACACTGAGAAAATATATGTTGGAGCAACTACACAACAACTGAGCAAACGATTATCCAAACATAAAGAAGACTTCAAAGTATGGACTAATGGAAAACGGAGTTATATTACATCTTTTGAAATCTTACACACGGGAGATGCTTACATTGAATTACTCCGTGAATGCCCGTGCGATAATAAAGAACAATTAGCCAAATATGAAGGTGAAGCAATCCGCAATACTATCAATTGTTGTAATAAATACGTAGCAGGACGAACACGGAAGGAATATTATGAAGCAAACAAAGAAGCAACACAGCAACGACACAAGAAATATTATGAAGCAAACAAAGAAGCAATAAGACAACATAAACAAGAATATTATGTAGCAAACAAAGAAGCAGTACAGCAACAAGTAAAAAAATACAGCGAAACACACAAAGAAGCAATATCACAGAAAAAGAAGGAATACCACGAAACACACAAACAAGCAATCAACGAACAACGACGAGCGAAACACACAAAGAAGCAATATCACAGAAAAAGAAGGAATACCACGAAACACACAAAGAAGCAATCAACGAACAACGACGAGAACGATACCAACAAAAAAAACAACAAATTAACAACGAACTCACACCGCCACAGCCTTCATACCCACACACCACTTTTTTTTCGTGAGCCCTAGCAACTACTTTTTTTTTCGTTAGACCAGACCGATACACCAATTTTGGCCGAAGCCCGCGCAACCAATTTTGGACAAAGGTGCTTCCGTCGTCCTTTTGTCCCGAGCAAAAAGCAAAAAGAAGACCAGACCAGATGAGCGACAGCCGTAGTATTGTTTCAAGAAGTGCCCCAGAGACGGATGCAGAAGTTGAACGACGAATTAAACGGCGGAAAAAATTAAGCAATAATGTTGATGAAATAAGGGCCTCACTTGACAAGACCGAGGGGGAAATTAAAGCCTTGTCTCACCGAATTATTTCTTTGAAGAAAGCGAGAACGAAAAAAGAGCAAGAAGTTAAAGCCCTACGGCAGAAATTAAGAGAGGCAAAAGAAATTACAGAGGATATTGATTTCGTCAGGATTTTGGAACTCAAGCAGGAGCAAATTACAACGGAGACCAAAAAGTTTAAGCAATGGATACAACAGGGGGGACACAGAAAAATAGCAGGATTTGGCGAGCAACAATATAAACGGGTTTATCAACTCATTACGGGTGGCGTATTATTTGACGATGCTTTAAACAGAGTTGTCCAAGCAATTCCTCCCAGCAATCCCCTACCCGCACTAATGGAAGTTTCCGTGTCTTCGTCCTCCTTGTAATGTGTGTTTTTCAACACACTAAAATATTTATGTGTTTTTCAACACACCAAAAAATTTAGTTGAATTTTTAAAAGTTTTAATCAGAAAAAAGAAACAGAAAAAAGAAACAAAACAAAAAACAAAAACCCCATTATTCAAAGAGATTTTATTCAATGCCTTTCTTTTTTTTCAATTGGCTACTCCGTCTTATTGGTTGGCTTACCCCGTTTTCGTCTATGAGTTTATAACCCGCTTTCTTTTTCTCAGTTTGCTTTGCTTCAGTGGTTTGCTTTGCTTCGTGTTGCTTTGCTTCGGGTTGCTTTGCTTCCTCCGTCGTGGTTTCCTTTTTACTCATTACAAACTCATTTACAATAACAGCCCCGATTCCGCTTATTTTTCTAAGTGTCGTATTAGTTATTTTTCCGCCGTAGTCATTCCAAATTTTATTTAATAACTCAAACTTATCTTCACGGCTCGCTTTTTTCCCCAAGGGTTTATATTTACAGTCGTCGTCCTCGTTTTCGCTTTCATTTTCGGCCCCTTTGACATTCAGACATAAGTCAATTTTCCGTCTCAATTCTTCCAACTCTGTTTTTATTCCTTCTTCCATCATCTCACGGGGGTCTGCTACATTAACCCAACTATAAGAAAAACTCGTAAGCATATCACCGTGTCCCAACACATTGGAAACCCAAGTATTAAAATTTGTTGTTTTCGGGTCAGCAAAATTCGTGTATGAAAGGCTCGCGTATAATTTTCGCAACATTCTGCTTCTTTGTTTATAATCTGCCAACCAAGGAAACACTTTTATTATTCGTTTATTTAGTTCATTGTTTTTCTGTTTATCAAGCACTCCTTCTTTATTAATAATAACTGCTTTCTTTTTCTTGAAATAGTTTCTTATTGAATTTACTTGTTCAATAACGAAAGAAGGTGTAAATAAAATGACAGGTCTCTCGGCCCAATTCTTTTTTTGTCCCTCTCTCTTTTTTGCTAAATTATCCACTCTCAGCCAGCTTGGTTTGTCAGGTATTAATTCATATGTATTTTTGTCAAATATCTCAACAGGTCTCGCCCCTATTGCTAACATTAAAGCTAATAACTTTAAATAAGGGTCATTACTTAGTATCATTTAATTCATTTTTGCCATCACCTCCCGCACATCTATCTGAATTTTTTGTTCGTTTTTCGCTTTGACATCTTTTTTATATCCTTCAACAATTTCAATTCGTTCGTCTTCATTGATATTAAAATATTTATCTAATTTACTCATCTCATAAACCTTCTTGCTTTGATTTGGTTTTATTGCTTTTGTTCTCACTTCAGAAAGTCGTTGTCTCCTTGAAGTTGTATTCGGATAAATAATGGCGTATTTTGAATAAATAATTTGCATCGCTTTTAATACTTCGTCTTCTGTTGTTGTTTTACTAAACAATAACAAAATAGCATTATGAAAAGCCTTTGACGGCTTCGCATCGCTTGTAAAAAAGTTTGATACGACATTATATATTTTTTCTTCTGTGTCCGCCACATTTAATTGTTTGATAAATTTTCTGTCATTTTCGTTCCACATTCTGCCCCGTGGTTGCTTTGTCGTTTTTTCACTCACTCACTTCGTTCGTGCCCGCAAGTTGTATATTAAACAGGTCCATATTTTTCTCAATATGAAAAAAAATATTTAATTATTAACTTTTTCTTTTTATTCCTTATGTTTTTTATGATCATTTATCTACGATAGACAGGTCTATCTCGTATATCATAAAATAAGCCTTAGAAACACATAAAACACACACAGGAAGACAGAAAACACACCTTTGTTTCACAAAAACATACCTTCGTTTTGACAAAAATACGACAAACTAAGCACACTAAGAGAGATTTGGTCAAAATGACGACAATTTCATATAAATGAAATATAATATATATTTTTTAGAATAAAAAATATGAAATTGTCGTCATTTTGACCAAATCTCTCTTAGTGTGCTTAGTTTGTCGTATTTTTGTCAAAACGAAGGTGTGTTTTTGTGAAACATAGGTGTGTTTTCTGTCTTCCTGTGTGTGTTTTATGTGTTTCTAAGGCTTATTTTATGATATACGAGATAGACCTGTCTATCGTAGATAAATGATCATATATATGTATGTATGTATGTATGTGTGTATATACACACACACACATGTATGTATGTATGTATACATATACATATATATATATATATATATATATATATATATATATATATTTGTATATAAATGTATATATAATATATATATGTATATATATAATATATATATATATATATATATATATATGTATGTATGTATGTATGTATGTATATACACACATACACACACACACATATATATATATATATATATGTATATATATATATATATGTATATATATATCACAATTTATATGTATCTCTTTCTCTCTCTCTCTCTTTCACATACACACGCACAAGTACATATGTATTGTTCATACCAAATTCAAGGTATACCTTAAAAAGGTAAGGTATACCTTAAGTAAATGGTAGGGTATGTACCTCTATTTATGTATATATATACATATATATATGTATGTATGTATGTATACACACACATGATATATATATATATGTATATATATATATATATATATGTATAATATATATAATATATATATATACATATATATTATATATATATATATAAATATAAATACATATATATATCACAATTTATATGTACCTCTCTCTCTCTCTTTCTCTTTCTCTCTCTCTTTCACACACACACACGCACAAGTACATATGTATTGTTCACACCAAATTCAAAGTATACCTTAAAAAGGTAAGGTATACCTTAAGTAAATGGTAGGGTATACCTTAAAATCTCTCAATCTCTCTCTCTCACTCTCTCTCTCTCTCTCTCTCTCTCTCTCTCTCTCGCAGCCCGGATGTCCCTGGTACTTGCCAAACGCACGGCAAGGCAACAAGGATCCTCCATATGCCAGTGCAGTAAATGCGGTGGGAGCCGCCGCATCTCATATTCCATGATGTGAGTGCCTACAACCTCTTAATACTTCCTCAGTGACTGCTACAATTATCTGTTGTAATTGGAACTCCCACCTCTGGCTTCTGTGTTGCCAGGAGAAAACACATCAAGAAGTACGGTATTCCTCCGCTGACTGGTCGCGCAGTAAACAAAAGGAAACGCACAGGAAATAAAAGGAAACGTCACAACAGTAAGCGACAAAGGCATGAACAAAGCAATGATTACGGAGAAGAAGACCAGTTACGAGTAGCAGAGGACCAGGAACAGGACGAGAACCAAAACAAAGATTTTTGTACAAGTAGCTTTTCCTCATTTTGGTTTTCGTCATGTTCCTGTTCCTCTGCTACTTGTACCTTTTCTTCTTCTCCGTAATCATTGATTTGTTCATGCCTTTGTCGAGCAGAGCGAGGGATTGCAAGAAGAGCAAGGAAACCCAGGAGAGCAACGCGAGGGAGACCAAGACGTGGAAGCGCTGGAAGAACGTTGGGCCAGACGCTCACGAGGAAGGCGAAGCTGCAGAGATAGAAGAGGAACAGGACGAGGAACAAGGTGATGAAAAAGACGAGGAACAAGTCGAGGAAGAAGACGATAGCAGTCCCGAGACGAGTGGTCAGGACAGCATGCCAGAATCCTCGGGCTCCGATCCCGAAGATGAAGCACAGCACGGACGCGGAAAACGGGCCAGGACGTTAGCTGCTGTGGACACTATCCTCAGTGAACCCTTGGTTACAGGGCCGGGCCCACAGGTGGACCAGCTTACGGTGGCTCATATTGCAATTTGTTTGTTACACTTGATGCATGTCCATCGAGTGTCGTACAAGGCGATGGACGTCATAATGATCTTGCTGACAGAGCTAGGAACACCATATCATGGGATGGTAAGCGATACAAATTTACTGTCAAATGTCTCGCTTCAAACTTCGAGCTCGACTATTATTTACGTCATAAGAATGAATTTTTTCCGTACTGTATTAAGGCCGTCGCTTTCTTTGAAAGACATACAAACCGGAAAGTCAAATTTATTACCTGTGACCAAGAATATGGTCGATATGAAACTTTTCTGGAGTAGGTTAATGTTAATCAGCCTATCTTGATTGAGGCACCAACGGCCGAGAAACAGGCAGTCTCAAAGATAGAGAGGTCTCACCAAACCAACGGTGGACCTGCTAGGGCGATGCTAAGTGATGCTGAGCTCCCTCCCAAGTTCTGGACGGAGATGGAAAAAACGCCACTTATATTAACAACCTCCTCCCGATAGCTAAAGGACCCTTTAAGGGTAAGTCCCCTTTTGAAGTCATTCACCGCCGGAAACCATACCTACATCACCTTCGCCCTACTGGTTGCGCTGCAGTGATGAAGGTCAAGGCTCGGCGGGGGAAAGGCGAGAGAGGAAAGAAAGTTATCTTTTTAGGTTACGAACATAATTCCGGGTACTATCGTGTTTATGATCCCGTTGCGCGTGTAATACACGGTAATGTCCGGGATGTTATGTTCGAAGTATGGAAACTGGGTAGACGAGAGGCATCCAAAAACCTCGAAGGAACAGCAGAGGAGGGTATGTTTTCGGTCGAATGAAAATCGGCCACACCCTCTGCTGTTCTGCCCCCAGTCGATACATCGCCCAAAAAGAATGTTAGCTTCGAAGTACCGGAAACTACATATAGTGCATCTACCTCATCTGCTGTAGTTGCTACTAGTAATAATGAAAGTACGGAGAAAGCCCCCACTACATTTACGACATCCCAGAAAGGACCTGAAAGTGATGATGACTCGGTGATCGTTGCTAGTGATAGTGTCAAGTGACCAAGAGGATGCCCCAAGTCATGATTTCAGTAATCTCCCTGAACTTATTCCCCCTACCCCGTCTTCACGGAATATAGGCATGAGTCAGGGGGAGAAAAATGTCAAAGTAGTGGGAAAGAGCTCGAGGGGGAGAAACCCAAACTTAAAGTTATTTTGTCTGGGAAGATGGTTCAGATCCCGGCACGGGCTTTCGGGGAAGAGTGGGCTAAATCCACTTATGGAGATAAGTGGAATTCCACTTTACGGAAGGGAGTTACTCTTGACCCGTCTGCCCCCGTTGTCAGAAGAAAGAAACGATTCCCAGCCCACAACGTTAAGTTTGACGATGGTGTTACGGAGAAAATAATAGATTCTGAGATCTTGAAGTACGAGCTTTCAGCGGGAGTAACCCCCCCCTACTCTCGTACCGAAGGCTATTGTTGAACCAGCACGCCCAGACCCCAATGCAACCAGTGAATTCGGCCATGCCGAGGGGGAGAGAGTTAGGGTAGCTGGGGAAAAGACAAGCATCACCCGGGATGGAGATCTCATGAGCAAGAAAATATCTCTCAGGAGAACGTAATTCCCGGGAGAACCAGAAGTCATATCTCGGTAAGTGCGAAAGAAGAGAGAATTGATTACTGTCTTATCACCGAGCAAATCCCGGAATTCCCCGTCGTGCAAAAACCGAAGGATAGGAGACAAGCGCGAGAGACAGAATTTAGACAGCAAGAAGAGCTCAAAGCATTCGAATGGAGAGAAGAGAGTGAGGCGAGAAGATCAGGCACTCCGATTATCTCTCTAAAATGGATAGACACAATTAAGCAGCAAGGAACGAGTGATGAGTATCATAAAGCTAGGATCACCCGGAGGGGAGATCTCCTGAAAGCGGGCCTGCAATATGACCCCAAACGCACATACTCACCCACCGCACACCACCGCACTATCCTTCTCATCATTGCTTATGCTGCCTGCTTCGGCATAGACTTGTGGCTCATTGACTTCACCACTGCCTACTTACATGCCAAAATGCCTTATGACATCTACGTCAACCCCCCCCCCCCCCCGGGGTTTTGAGAGAGACGGTTTTGTTTGGCTCCTCAGGAAGGCCCATAAACTCAGGAAGGCCCTTTATGGTCATCCTGAGGCAGGGATATTGTGGTATGATTTAATGTCGAAGGAGTTAGTCGGAAAGCAAGCGTTTATTATTTTCTCTCTTGACCGGGCTTCCTTTATCAAGCACGCTAGGGACCCTATAAGTACCCAGCTCCTCGCTTTTCATGTCGATGATGGTCTTCATGCCGCTGACAAGACCAAACACACCCTTATAGAAAGTATGAAAAAACATGGATTTAGGTGTAAGAACTTAGGGAAAGCCACGGAATTCAAAAACATCCAGATAGTCCAATCTGATAAAGGGATTTTACTACACCAACGAAAATATGAGCTTCTCATCTTAGGTGAGCTTGATTATATGAAGGAGGTGCCTGCTAAAACCCCCTTCACATCAGAGAACCCTGCCCCCCTGAAAGTCGGACACCGCCTGCTCAAGTATGACCTTAGAGGTTTGATCGGCATGCTTATCTTTGCTGCTGTTTACACTCGCCCTCTCTTGATCTGCCCTTTAGCAGCGAAATAACAAGTCCCATCCCCTGAAATATCTTATGCCATGGTTCACCGTATGTTCCTATGGTTGCTGACCCCTAGAGCCCTATATTTCAAACGGGGTGATAGGAGGTTGGTCAAGATGTTGACCGAAGGGTTCTTTGTCCCCAAGCCCCCCAAATCCTGGAAACCTACAAAGGGATTGTCGGCCGCCGAAAGGGCACTTGAACTTTACTTGTGTGAGGTCACGGAAATCAATGCCTTCAGCGTCCCCGTTATCGCCAATGTCGAAAAGCTGATAGATGAGCATCCCCTTGTGGGATACGTCGACTCAGACTTTGCTGGAGAAAAGGTCACGAGGAAATCCCGTTCCGGGTATATCTTTCTCTTCAACGGGGCACCGGTAGCTTGGTTTTCTAAGCTTCAGACTGTCATAGCCCAATCCACCCTTGAATCGGAGACCGTATCAGCTAACGAAGCTGTTAGGGAGTTGCTTGCGTTGAGACAATGCCTCCGTGACATCGGTTTGCCCATAAAAGGTTTCACCCCCTTGTTCGAGGACAATGAGGGGACCATCATCCTCTCAAAGAGAGGGTTAGGGGAGTCAAGGACCAACCATATCGATGTCAGGTACCACCTGCTCGAGAAATTGGTTAAGAAGGGAGTTGTCAAGTTGTTCCGGGTACCGACGGAGGAAAACATCGCGGATTTATTTACCAAAATAAATTTCACGTAAGAAAAATTCAATTATCTGGCTGACCAAATCTCGGTGAAGTTGGCGAAAGAATTTCTTGCAAAGTTTGGTGTTAAATCGCGTTGTAAGTACCGGGTATTTCCTGCATAACGATTCACGCTATGATCATTTATAATTATATTCTTCTCGCATACTGTACATAGAGGGGAGTGATATAGGTGACTTGAGCGCGAGCGTGACGATTAACGCGCTCCCAGCGACGTCATACTTCCTTGCAGGAGAAGAGGCAAGATGTGCCTGGACTTTCAACCTTTCTCCCCCCCCCCCCCCCCTCCATTAAGACGTATTACCTATTTAGTTGCATAACTTCGCTAAGTCTAGGGGGAGGATGAGAAGCGCCCGCGAAGCTGGACCGGCGGCGGCAAAGAGTGATTCTCGCCCCAACAATTTAGCAATATAATTACTAAGTATGACACTGCGTGTTCCCGTGCTGGTGCAAGCTCGGGAATACGTACTACCTCTGAATTCGTATTTCCTATATCGAGAATTATTTCTAATCACACTATATATACAAAAAACCTATAAGAGACCAACATGGAGTCCGGCTGGTCGGTGAACGTGCCACATGGGAATGTGGAACAACACGGATGTACGTCAGACCAGTCGGATGTACCAGACACGCCAATAATTACAGATATTGTGTCTTTGTCTCCATATATTATATTATTTTTGTCGTTTTTATATATCCCCTTACGGGAAGCGTTTCCAAATTTTAGTTTTCATGTTATGATCATATGTGAATATATATCATATATACACATATATACTTTCATATATTTATCACAGGTTTATGTTATTACTTCTTTTTGAAGTTATTATCATATCTCTGTATTCTTATATGATATATATGCATGTGGTTTTGACATGTTTCTCTGACTGATTTGCGAGATATGGAGAGTAGAGAGTTAATCCTCTTCTCGTTGGGTAGGCCCGAATATACCACAGGCTCGCTGCCTTGTACGTACTCTAGTCGATACGTACTCGCTGTGGATAGGAGGGTAGCCAACCCCAACATTATTTCTCGGAGAAAGTGAGGGTAAGAGAATATGTTTTGAGTTTGTGTTTTCTAATGTTTCACAAAATAGTAGTAGGAGACGTAACTTAATTAGGAACGGCAGTAACTTAATATTAATTTACTTTGTTCCAGGGGGAGTGTTGGAACTAATAATTAATTAATAGTTATGGACCGGCCGTATCGGAGCCATTACTTATGATCCGGCCAGTCAAGTTACGTGGCGCGTCTGTTGGCGCCTTTTTTCATTAAAGTTGTTGTATGTGTGTTGAGAGTGACATAAATGACATAACATTCTGTGGGGAATAATCTATCACACCCTACACATGCCAGAGCCGCGGGAGGCGGGTTAGCAACTCGGGAGGAGGCGAGTGTGATGTGCAATGGCCAGTTGAGCTAGCCCGAAATTATTCCGACCCATGGTGGCAACACCAACTACCGACCCGTCAAGATACCTTCAGGGCCGTCGCACCCCACGGTGGGCGGGGCAGGGTCATTTTTCCCGTATGTTATATCATGTTAGGTCCGATTCCCCCCTTCTCGTAGAAGAGCGGACTTAGGTAGTATTTTAAACAAGACAGAGGCATCTTCGGGTGTGTCCCTAGTAATATGGAAGTGGCTAGGTTTCCGCGCGGTGCGCTTGGGCCCGGTACCCCTATACTACCCGTGTTTTCGCTATGCGTTTCATCGATCATCCCCTCGACTACTTTCGACCGCGTCTGGATTTTAATCAGCAGCTTGGCCTAGCCGGCCGGGTTCGTATTTACCCGGTGCTGGTGCCCCTATGAGACCAGTAGAGATTTCTTCCGCAGCTATCTCGTCCCGTACCCTTATTGGGATTCGGCCATGTTGGAGGTCGAATGGGTAATCTAATACCATGCGCGGCCATACCTGGATCTGCCAGGGTTTATATCCGGGCGATTTATCGGTAATGCCCTTGCAGAACGTCTCTACGTCCTTCCCGTCTCGATAAACTGGGTAGAAGACTCGGGATTCTGGATCATCGAGGTCTTGGTGTGACCGATAGAATTGGAGGACGGGCGGTTCGGCCGCGGTCGCTTTGTGTGCCCTTGTGGCGCGGACCTTCGGTTTCCATTCCTTGACTTTCATTAGGAAGAAGTCACTTAGGCAATCGTCGCCTACGTGGGCCGTCGGTGGATGGAGGATATATATCTTGCCCACGTGCCAATGGATGGTCTTGACGTCCTCGCCTTTCTTCAGCTTGGACTCGTCCTGTGGGCGCTGAGGGGCGATGTCCGCCTTTTCCTCCTGTTCGGTCTGCGGATGTATGTCCGGCCGCGGAGCTATAACTGCCGGGGAGGATCCGTCGTCTTGGTCGACGTCCATTCCCTCCTGGCTGGGTGCCGATGCTGCGTTATTCTCCGCAGCCGGGATTGGCTGATCGGGGTTTTCCTTCGCCTCGGCCGTCTTATCACGGCGCTTGGGCGGGGCACGCAAGCTTACGTTCAGCTTTTGGATAGCGTCCGCCATAGTCTCGTTACGGTCGAGCATGGGTTTAAAGCGCATTAAGCGTCGGACGTGAACCACCAGTGTCTTGCCCTTACCCTGTCTTCGGTAGGTCAGAGCCCCTACTTGTTCTAACACTGTGTAGGGTCCCTGCCACATTGAGAGTGTAGTAGCTATCATAGATTGCTTTATTAATAACAGTAGTCTAACAGTATATATTGACTATTTTATAGTCTTAAAAATAATTTTAAGTATGGTTCTAACTATAACACAAATAGCAGCTGTTATGGTTAAAAGCCTGCCGTCACACAAATTCAATACATACACACAGGAGGGGGGTATTGACTATTTTATAGTCTTAAAAATTATGTTAAGTATGGTTCTAACTATAACATAAATAGCAGCTGTTATGGTTAAAAGCCTGCCACACACCACCCCTTTCGCTCCAAATTTTTTGTTATGATTACAAAGTACACACACACACACACACACAGGGCACATACATACATAATATATACACACAGAATATGTACATAAGTAAGCAACAAATGATATATTGAGTGTGGTCATGCATGGTATGTGTCTTTTATGATAATTTTTTGCATGTATGTGTGTACTTTTGTCGGTTAAAATCAAAGATATTATTTAATGCAAGCCGGGGTCTAAATCCACTCAATCCAAGCACTCTGAGAATAACCTAATCTTCCTCCTCTGCAAAAGACTCTGAGAGGAAACAAGTATGATGGGAAAATGTAGAAGACTGTCAGAGCCAAACAACAAAAAGGAAATAGAGAGCCATTTCCCAATGTCAGCCCTAACGATAATATTATCAGGCGTAAAAAGTAGTACCGGTTACTTGTCTTAATATTATCGTTTTCAACCTGCTCGAAAGTATATATAATAAATAAAAACGTGTATAACCATATCTTGACGAGATATCAAAGTAATCTATCACTCAAACGCAGAGTTTAGGGAAGCTACCCCGCTAAGGGTAAAGAATAACCGAAGAAAAGACTTTTAATGACTTTGGGTCACACAAAATGTGGTGACCTTAACAGAATGGTAATACTCATTTGATTCTAGGCATTCCAGACTATGATTCGCGAATACTCTAGAAAGTGTCCTTGTCAGTAATAAAGGTATTAATAACTGTCCGGCCTATGAACTTGCCTATGACTAAGACTATCCAAATTACCGGTAAATTGACTAGGTGGAGTAACGGGTATTAATAGTACATTACAACGCTCCCCCTTAGTCGCAAGTCATAGGCTATATTAGTGTGTAAATATGAAAAAATAGTGTTGAGGATCAGTTATGGGTTACCCGAAGGGGTTAAATATCAACTCCCATTTACATCACATCCTCTATGTATGTATATATGTGTAGTCATGCAGTAACATGTATGAAGTATGTATGTGTTCAAAAATTTGCAAGCGCTTCCCGTAGAGGGTAGCAAAATCAAAAAAATTTAGATTTCCTATTCTAGGACAGAAAGAATGATAGAAAGAATTTAAATTGCTAAGTTAGCCAGGGAAAGCCTCGCGGCTGCCGGCCTCGCGTGGCAGTCGGCTACCCAGCCTCGGCTCGACGGCTCTTGACCCCTGCGCAAAACAAAGCTGCTGCAACAAGCAACAAACTGCACAAAACACTCAAAGCAAATATAGGTGAGTGGACACGCAAATCCCGAAATTACTTGAGCTTTACCGTAAATTTGTTAAGTAAATACTCGAATTGTTCTTTCGGTAAATATTTTGTCATTACATCACCTATCTGCTTCTTCGTACCTACTTTTACAAACTTAATCTCACCGTCTCTCTGTAGGTGGTGCATAAAGTGTAATTCTAAAGGTAAGTGTTTAGTTCTATTACCTGACATACCCCTCTCTGCCGCTAAGACTGTTTGAGAGTTATCCTCGAATAATTCTATCGGGCTCTTTTGGGCTATGTTTAGTTCTTGTGTAATGTGTTTTAGTGCAAGTCCCTCTCTAATGCACTCAGTTGCTGCAAATATTTCAGCATCATTGGAACTCAGGGCGATGCAACTCTGTCGCTTTGATAACCATGCAACTGGATCGCTGCCCCATAGGATCACGAATCCAGTGCGGGACTTCCCTGTTTTCTTACAAACTTTGTGAGCCGCGTCGGGCCACATGGAAAGTTTTGGATAGGTTTGCCCTTCTTGCTCTGACTTAGGCTCATGGTAAGCTAAACCTCGATAAGAGTTAACTAAATAACGAAAGATTCTGCCTAACATCGCATAAGTTATTCCCTTATCGATAGTTTGCATGACACTTGCCGAATTTAGTGCTTGTTCTATATCGGGTCTTGTCATCTTTGCGAGACATAGCAAACGACCAACTAGACTAGGAATTGAAAATTTTCGCAAGCTAGCTGATTCCGACATCGGTTCCGTGAAATGTTCTTGCGCTGGAGTACTAACGGGTTTAGCAGAATCGTAGCCTACCTCTTTTAGTATCTGCTGCTGATATTTTCGCTGATGCAAAATTATTTTCCCGGTCGATTGCTTTATCTCTATTCCTTTGAATTCACGGGCAATACCGAGTCTTTTGAGCGGGAAATGTTTTTCTAATGCGGACGCAAAACGCTCATATGCTTGTTTGTTTGGTGCGGTGAACAACAAGTCATCAACATGAAATATCCCTACTATCGCCTCTCTCAAAGCTTTATCATTTTCTACAAACATACATAAGTCTGAATCTAGCAACCTAAAACCTAGCTCCTCTAACTTGGGTGCTAATATCTCATACCATCTTCTTCCTGCCTGTGGTGCACCATATAAAGCACCATCTATACGCCATATCATCCCCTCATGCCCTTCTCTGTCTACACTCTCTGGCGCATATGCATAAACAGGGTCATTCATACGAGCATTTAGGTATGCATTTTTAAAATCTATGCCGTATAGTTTGTGTTTGTGCCAGGCAGCTAGTTTGGCGATAAATAAAAGTGAATGGTGCACGGCGCAAGGAACAAAGAGCTGATCTGGGTTGTAGCTAACACCGGGTTCTAACATATCTCCCCGTAAAGCTAAACGAGACTTTATGAACTTTTTCCCGTTCTCATCTAACTTTACTTTGTGAACCCATGTCAATCTAACTATCTTACTAACTCCTGCCTTGCTTGCCTCCTTACGGGGTACCCATGTGTATGTGCTAAAGGATTGAAGAGCTTTTAGCTCTGTTTTCATACCCTCTAAAACATCTTTAGCTGTCAAACCTTCCTCTATGACATCTTTGGGTACTCTGATATCTACATACAAATAAAAATCACGAATCTCATCTGCCACCATACGGTCATCGCATAAAAACATATTAGCGGGACTTTGTAACGGGTATTCGGGATCTTTCACGGAGTATTTGAGGATTTCCGAATTCAACATCCGTTCTTCTTCGTCCTCAAACTTAACTATGTGGGTGGGCTGAGGTCTGTCTCTTACTACGAGTCTATCTCTGGGGTCACTCACTCTGCTCACCACCCCAATCACCACCCCAATCACCACCCCAATCACCACCTCAACCACCTAAGTCACCGCACAACGTCAACAACGACCACCCAACAACACACTTTGATGAAGTTGAGGGGGAGATAGAGAATGTTGATATCGATGCGAATGAGAATGAGCATGAAAACGAGCATGTGGAGAAGAATACGTTGGAACACAAACATACACGCCTACACACAAGTCCAGAGCCACATTATCCACAACAATTACCCCCAGAGCACAAGATCAAGCCACAAGAGCATACAAATGAACAAGATCCAACAGATCCACTAAAAATACATGAAAGAAGAGCATACGAAGAAAAATCACCACCATCTAAGGGATTAACGTGGGAGCAGAGTCAGAGAGTAACGGAGAGTAACATAATCCCCGGTAAAAGGCAGCGCAAGGCAGTAGAGAGATTTACCCCTAGCAATGAGCCCAAGAGAGAAAAGAGAGAGGCTCAAGAGCTAATAGGTAAGGTAGTAAGAGTGCCCGCGCGTGCATGGGGAGATGGATGGGCGAAGAAAAAGTACGGTGAGGGATGGGAGAGCATAGTACGAGTAGGGGTAGTCAGCAGAGTGAGTGACCCCAGAGATAGACTCGTAGTAAGAGACAGACCTCAGCCCACCCACATAGTTAAGTTTGAGGACGAAGAAGAACGGATGTTGAATTCGAAAATCCTCAAATACTCCGTGAAAGATCCCGAATACCCGTTACAAAGTCCCGCTAATATGTTTTTATGCGATGACCGTATGGTGGCAGATTAGATTCGTGATTTTTATTTGTATGTAGATATCAGAGTACCCAAAGATGTCATAGAGGAAGGTTTGACAGCTAAAGATGTTTTAGAGGGTATGAAAACAGAGCTAAAAGCTCTTCAATCCTTTAGCACATACACATGGGTACCCCATAAGGAGGCAAGCAAGGCAGGAGTTAGTAAGATAGTTAGATTGACATGGGTTCACAAAGTAAAGTAAGATGACATAGATGACAAGGCTCATAACCAAAGTAATCTATCACTCAAACGCAGAGTTTAGGGAAGCTACCCCGCTAAGGGTAAAGAATAACCGAAGAAAAGACTTTTAATGACTTTGGGTCACACAAAATGTGTTGACCTTAACAGAATGGTAATACTCATTTGATTCTAGGCATTCCAGACTATGATTCGCGAATACTCTAGAAAGTGTCCTTGTCAGTAATAAAGGTATTAATAACTGTCCGGCCTATGAACTTGCCTATGACTAAGACTATCCAAATTACCGGTAAATTAATTAGGTGGAGTAACGGGTATTAACAGTACATTACAACGGATATAGCTCATCTATACATCACTGAGTATAGGGATATAAGAAAAGGTCGCATATTTACGGATAAGTGCGGGGAAGCATAAGTGTTAGAAGTGAATAAAGGTGGACTCGTGTAGTATTATTAATAATACTGAGAGTCAGAACGATCCGAAACAGTCTCACACTCTATCACATCTCTTTGGAGAAGGGGCGAAATAATTTTGTCGGTTATATCAAGGTCAAAAGATATTAATATTAATATTATTTCATGCAAGCCGGGGTGTTTATCCATCCAATTCCAAAGCACTCTGAAAATAACCTAATCTTCCTCCTCTACAAAAGAGAGCCTGGAAATCAGTATGGCGGAAAATATAGGATACTGTCAGAGCCAAGCAACAAAAAGAAAACAGAAAGCCGATGATTCCCAAATGCGCACGGTCACCCTAACGATAATATCCTGCTTAAAAAAGTAGTACCGGTTATATTAATATATATTGTATCATAGGCTTAATATTATCGTTTTCAACCCGCTCACTTGAAAAATATATTAATATAATATTAATAAAAACGGATATAACTATCATGAATGATAGTATCTTGACGAGACATAGCTCATCTATATTGTACATAACTGCCACGGTATGTAGGGGTATAAGCTGAGAAAAGGTCGCATATTTCCGGAGGCTATCTGCGCCTACAATAACGTGAGACTTTACCGGTAGCGGCCAGAAACCAAATGAAGTTATTGTAGTACTATGATACAATAATTCAACATGCCATGATTTAACTATAACATTTTGCAAAAATTATAAAGATTTTGCGGACGTATTAATATTAATATTACAGCCGTTAAAATTGAACTAATTTGAATTCTGACCACTACGTTTTTGACAGGAAGTTACGGTTTTTTTTTAAAAAAAAAGGAAGGTTCTGACTAACAATGCGGGTTTTGAAGCGGCTAAACCACCTAACTAATTTTGATCTTATCGTTCCCTAAAGGACGTCTATCAATAACCCTAGGTTAATATCAAGCATAGCGCTATGACTCGGTGCGGCGGCATCGTACGCAAGCTCGGAATAAGATCCATGCACTCCATGTCTCAGACTAATGCATGGCTCTCGTTCTTAGGCCTGCTAGTTAAGTAGTAGTCTTGTTATGGCGAAATCCCTCAGTTTTGATCTGATTTTTTCTCGGTCGATCCGAATGTCAGGACAGTTCTAGAGGCATTACATTTTGATGTATAAAGCTCAGGACTAGGGTATTCACCATTGCCGCATCTCAAATATTGACTAAGAAATCTTAGCTTACAAGTGGATGGACGTCATCGTTCATGATACAATATTGAGTAGCTAATAGCCCTCTCAACAGGGCACTTGAATACGCCAAAGAACCCCTTTGCATGTGCAAGAACCCTTGCAGGTGGAAAAGCTCAAGTTTCTCTCCTTTCCCCCCACCCCACCCGGCCCCCCATTCCCAGTCGCCTTCCTGTCAAAATAAAAGTAAAACGCATACCGCAGGAAACGATTGACAATGATCACGTTTTTTTCACCGCGATTTTCGGGTTTTTGTGATGTGTAAAGCTTGGGCAGCGGTTTGTTTGTTAGGGCGGTGTGCATTCTTGATATGGCGGGTCAGATATCGTTGCGGCGATTTTGCGGAATTTTGTCCGCATATATCGCCCTCCAGTCTCACCTCAATGGCTTGCTGTTATTATTTTGTGAAAATATGAAAAAAACTATTCCCCGGTTGCTGTTTTTTTTTTTTCCTTTTCATTCAAGCTTGGGTAGCGTTTTGTTTGCTCCCGCGTGTTCGGTTGGGGCGGTGCACATTCTTGAGGTGGCGTGTCAAATGCCCCGACTGCGAGAAAGAGATGGAGCACCAGGTGCAATTGTAGGGCTTTTCTCTGGTGTGTGTGCGCAGGTGCTTTTTCAAGTCGTTGGAAGCTACGAAAGCTTTGTCGCAGGTGGGACACTCGTACGGCTTCTCTCCCGTGTGGGTGCGGATGTGAGTCTTAAGGTTGCCCGAGACTGAGAAGTTCTTCCCGCAGTGTGGGCAGGAGAAGGGCTTGAAGTCTTTGTGGATCTCTTGGTGGAAGGCAAGATCGGATGGGGAGAGGAACTCCATCTAGGCAAGGTAGTAGGGAGAGGAGGGAGGGAGGGACGGAGGGAGGGAGGCAGGGAGAGAGGGAGGGAGGGAGAGAGGGAGGGAAGGAAGGAAGGAAGGAAGGAAGGAAGGAAGAAAGGAAGGAAGGAAGGAAGGAAGGGAGGGAGGGAGGGAGGGAGGGAGGGAGGGAAGGAAGGAAGGAAGGCAGGAAGGGGGAGGGAGGAGGGAGGGAGGGAAGGAAGGAAGGAAGGAAGGAAGGGAGGAAGGAAGGGAGGGAGGAGGGAGGGAGGGAGGGAAGGAAGGAAGGAAGGAAGGAAGGAAGGGAGGGAGGGAGGGAGGAAGGGTAGCAAGGGAAAGAGAGAGGGAGGGAGGGAGGGAGGGAGGGAGGGAGGGAGGGAATAGAGGAATTCAAGTACGGTCCAAACAGAACAAAGGGAGTGAGTTAGAGTGAGGGCGTATGAGAGTGAATGTGAGTATGAGTGTGTGTGTGTGTATGTGATATATATATATATACATATATATATATGTATATATATATATATTTGTATATATATATATAATATATATATATACATATATATATATGTATATATATATATTTGTATATATATATATATATATATACATATATATATATGTATATATATATATAGAGAGAGGGAGGGAGGGGGGGGCAAGGGAGGGAGGGAGGGTTACGTTGCAGACAGAGCAAGGGAAGGTTTCGGTGAGGTTGTGTTTCTGTTCATTGTGTGCTCGCAGCGCGTTGGCTGTGCCAAAGTCCTGCTTACACTATGTACACAATCATATACAAATGTAATAAATAAAATTAAAAAATAAAGTATTTTAAAAAAAAGGAAAAAAAAGGGGGGGGGGTGGTCGGGTCAGTTGGTCAGGTAGCTAAGCATGAAGGAAAAAGAAAAGGAAAGGTAGCTAAGCATGAAGGAAAAAGAAAAGGAAAGTACAACGACAACATCACCACAATCATCATCATCATGATCAACAACAACAAAAACATCCTCATCATCATCAACAACATCAACATCATCATCATCATCAACGACACGCAAAACACACACCACCAAACGACAGAGAAGACAGACCTCTTGGCACATCCAAGGCTTGGGGTTAGTCGAGGCATGCGATTGCTGGTGAAGACGCAGTTCCCATAAGGTGTCAAAGCGAAGACCACACGAATCACAGCTATAGACAGACAGGTATACGAATCACAGCTATAGACAGACAGGTATAATAACAATAATAACAATAACAACAATAATAATAACGATAATAATAATAATAATAATAATAATAATAATGATGATAATAATAATAATAATATAATAGTAATAATAGTAATAATAATAATAATAATAATAGTAATAATAGTAATAATAGTAATAATAATAATAATGATAATACTATATCTGAGGCGTACTGATGCAGCTAATGGCATATCCTCAACGGACATAAGCCTCCAATACCCTTGTTCGAGGTCCTCCACCCCCCCGTGTCAGTCTCTCGCCTGATGATCGGGGCCACCGATGGAGCTCCTGAGGGCAAGACTGCACTAAGCCGAGGTTATTCCGCAGTGCCAGCAACCTCTTGCAAGACGTCACCGAATGTGCAAGTGCATACACCAAGCGCGGTTGCTAGAGCTGCCTCGAAACCCCACCCATAACAATCTGGTGTATGCTGGGTCCTGGGCTATCAACCAGCATATGCGGAGTTTAAGATCTTTTACGCGCGCAACGACCCTCCTCCCCAGCATCTACCACCAAAGGGTTATAAGTTGGCGTCACAGTTTAACGCCTTGAGGCCATTGGGCTGGAACTCTGTTTAGCAAGTGTGACTAGGTTTTTTCATCGGGATTTCCCTCAAATATGTCACAGTCAACACTCCAAGGCAGATTTACTATATCTGAGGCGTACTGATGCAGCTAATGGCATATCCTCAACGGACATAAGCCTCCAATACCAATAATGATAATAATAATAATAATAATAATAATAATAATAATAATAATAAAAATAATGATGATAATAATAATGATGATGATGAGATAAACTTGAATCTTAATTGACTGATATTGATGCATGGTTTGCTTAGATTTGATTTCGATTGGTTTTCATTGAGGATAGATTTGATTGATTTTGCATTCTTTTTCTTGAGCTTCAGTGGGTTTCATGGGCTTTGGTAAGGTTTGATTAGGTTATTGATTGATCCTTATTTCAGAGCTTGATCGATTGCATATTCATTATCTAATTAATTTTTATCGGTCACCTCCACAAAATGTGGTCAGGTTACCGATAAAACTACATATGCGGCGCGCCGAATTTGGCGTACTTTGCGGGCTCGCCGGCCCGGCTCGCCCGCAAAACACGTCAAATTTGTGGCTAGCCGCATAATAAGATTCAAATTAATGTTGAGTTGGCCTTTTAACGCATTTTGTCATCATCCAGATAGATAGATAGATAGATAGATAGATAGATAGATAGATAGATAGATAGATAGATAGATAGATAGATAGATAGATAGTACCTCATGTAACGTTTAGGAGGAGTAGGGGGTCGCCATAGATAGATAGATAGATCGATCGATAGATAGATAGATAGATAGATAGATAGATAGATAGATAGATAGATAGATAGATAGATCGATAAATAGATAGATAGCTAAATAGCTAGATAGATTGTTACCTCTTGTAACGTTTAGGAGGAGTCGGGCGTTGCCAGTGTAACTTATCATCGTGCTCCTTAAGTTGCAGTGCACTGCCAAACTCGACTAGCACACATCACATCACATCCACCATTGTGCACATCCACCATTATTGTGCAGTGTCATTTATTTATCAATCGTGCTCCTTGAGTTGGTTGCAGCGCACTGCCAAACTCGACTAGAACATCACATCACATCCACCATTGTGCACATCCACCATTATTGTGCAGTGTAATTTATCAATCGTGCTCCTTGAGTTGGTTGCAGTGCACTGCCAAACTCGACTAGCACATCACATCACATCCACCATTGTGCATCCACCTATTGTAAAGTGTTATTTTTATCTATCATCGTGCTCCTTGAGTTGAGTTGCAGCGCACTGCTAAACTCGACTGCACAATCCACATCCGCCATTGTGCACATCCACACCATTGTGCAGTGTTATTTGTTTATCATCGTGCTCCTTCAGTTGCAGTGGATTGTCAAACTCGACTGCACAATCCACATCACATCCACCATTGTGCACATCCACCATTATCGTGCAGTGTTATTTATCTATCATCGTGCTGCTTGAGTTGAGTTGCAGCGCACTGCCAAACTCGACTGCACAATCCACAATTGTGCACATCCGCCATTGTGCACATCCACCATTGTGTGCCACGTGATTCGAGATACATACATACATACATACACACACATACACACACATACATACATACATACATACATACATACATACTACTACTGCTACTACTATTACTACTGCTACTACTACTACTACTACTACTACTACTACTACTACTACTACTACTACTACTACTAATAATAATAATAATAATAACAGGCTTCCTCAGACTATGGGATCAGATCCAGATCCTGGACATGTGCCTCCATTGGGTCACCGGGGTCAGCCGATCCCAACGCATTGTCAGGACACCAAACAGACATAGCAGCAACAGCAACAGCAGGGGCAGATGGGGGCTGTGAAGTGCATGAAGAGCTAGATGCGAGGGTGTTAGCTGAAGAGAAGAACTCGGAGACACTACGCTGCGCTCCCGAACCCCTCTCTCTAGCCAGGACGTCCACACTGCGCGGACGGCCGCGCCGCGCAACATCAACGTCACTTGGGGGAGAGGGTGGGACAAGAGCTGATGGAACCTCAGTGAGGTCAATCACCTCCTCGCCCCCATCCTCCACCCCACGCTCCTCCCTTTTACCCTCCCTAGCAAACCAACACTCAGACACATATGATCCAAACAACACATCCAACTTTGGAGGGGGACGCAACGCTGTAACCCCTAACAACGCAGCAAGCCTAAAGTTACTGCGGAAGCGCGACTTCCCCTGAAAAAACTTACAAAACAACCGTGATTGATCCTCAGGCGACATATCATCCCAACCCTGCCGCACAGAGCCCTCCCGCTCCCCCGCCCAAGCAACATATCCTCAACCGCAACCTCACCGCCTACGACCTCACCACCCTCCTCACTCCCTCCATCCTTCAGCACCCCCACACCCATGCCGCCGAGCCTCTGCATACTCAGCAACAGCTGCTTACGTCTCACCTCATGCATGGGGCAATCCCATAAGAAGTGCGCAAGCTCATTAACATCATCATGACAACAGAAGCAGTGAGGGGACATGCCACTGACCAACTTGCTGCGGTACAACTGAAGGCGGTTGTTGCAGCTGAGCAACCTTCTCCGAAGCAGATTATAATGCGCATCATCAAGGGCTGCCCATCTTGGGAACTCCTTAGTTCCAAAGACTTGTCTTAGGATGACTCGCAGGCCATCAGTAAGATCGCTGCCTGCCTTTCGCTTGTCCCACATCAGTTGCTGCACCATCTTGACGTCCTGCCGAAGGGCCCACTTGTCCACAGTCGAGCTCCAACCCTCGAGGTCCTTCTCTGAGCTATTTAGAAGCTCCTGAAGCCCTTGTTGTAGATCCATTGAGCCACTGATAGCGGCTTCGGCCTCCGCAGTCCAGTCGGATTTAACTTGAGATGCGACGACAGGAAATCGCTCCTCTGGTAGAACATGCAGCCGTCCATAGAACTTCAGTTGTGCCGCCAGTCGCAAACTCTCCGCACTCAAAGAGCGCGCCAGGAAGAGTGTAATCCACTTGCTTGTCTTAGGGCTGATGCCGAGAATCATCCGCATGGGGCGCAGCATTGTTGCCTCCAGCTTGGTGCGCTGCGATACGGGGGCACGCCAGACATCGAAGGCGTACTTCAGCTTGGCTCCCACAAGTTGATTCCAGCACATGAAACGATACCTATGCTTGTATCTCACCTGCACACCACAAAGAGTACCAACCTGCGGTGGCGACTTCAGTGACACGCGTAGCCCGCAGGGCCTGCTCCTTCCACTTCAGGTCGTCGGTGATAACCACTCCCAGGTACTTGTACTGACTGGTGACACAAAGCTTCTGGCCGCGGAACCACACCACGGGCTCACCTCGCTCCCTGATTCTTGGTCGTTTCGCCTTGCTCGACGTGTAAATGGGCATGATGTCCGTCTTGCCGGGCTTCAGGTTGACTTCCAGCCGATAATCTTCCGCGAACTTGGCCACAACATTGACCATCTTCTGGAGCTCGGTGCGACTGTGAGCGATGAGAGCCACGTCGTCCGCGTAGAGAACTTGATATCGTTCAGCCGCTTCACATCCGTGGTCTTGAGGGCACTGGCCAGCCGATCACACAGCTCATCCATAAAGACGTTGAAGAGTGTGGGAGAGAGGGGGGACCCCTGTTGGACCCCCACACCCTCCAGTACTTCGGGGGTGAGTGCTCCATCAACTAGCACTTGCGACGAAGTCTGCTCGTAGCACCTGCGTAGCGTGCGCCAGAACTTGCCCCTTACACCCAGCTTCCAGAGCCTCTCAAATAGGCCATCTCTCCAAACAGACGGGAAAGCCTTGCGTAGATCGACGAACAGGACATACGACTCCCGCTTCTGCTGCTGACGCCCCTTCAACCTCTGCCAAAGGGTAAAGACCTGATCCGTAGTGCGACGCCCCGGGCGGAAGCCTCCCTGCTCTGGACGTAGCTTATCCGGGCCATCCACGAAGAGCGTCAGACGAGTAGCTAATAAGGACAGATACAGCTTACCAAGGCAACTAATAATCGAGATATCCCTCCAGTTGTCAGGATCCGTAGGATCCCCATCCTTGGGGATATTGACGATGATTCCCTTGCCCCAAGCTTTTGGAGTCCTCTCGGCTTCTCGAATCCAGTTGAAGTACTGCGTTAAGTAGCCATTGATGTAGGCGCCGCCATACTTGAGCATCTCGTTCTTCACTTTGTCCTCGCCACAAGCTTTGTGGTTACTCAGGGCACGTTGCCTTGCAAGGACCTCCTCTTGCGTGAACGGTTTGTCCAGCTCTTCGCAAGTGTCTTCACCTTCTTCGTGCTCCTTCATAGCCCGGGCCACCTCATCTCTGAAGCGATCGTTCCAGTGGAACTGCCGCTTAGCTTCGGCATCCTCCCACTCCAGCGAGCCTGCTTCTGCACAGCACTCCACCACAACAGCCGCACTAGCCGGATTTTCCCGTGGCTTCACCGAATTTTTCCGAAATTCCTCCCACCGAGCGACCTTTTCCGGCAGCGTACACGCCAGTGAGCCATCCTCCCTTTGCACCGGCGCGGAGACCTTCGTTGTGCGTGCCCCGCCAAGCCGCTTCGCGAGTAGCCAAAAGCGCTTTGAGGATCGCTCGCGTTGACATTTGACCGCTTCTTCCTGTACTTGCTTGAAGGAGGCGGACTTCTTGGCCCGAGTTGCCTTCCGAATTTGCTTGCGGAGACGTAGCCAATTCAGACGGGCTTCCGCATTCGATTCATCCTTGATGGCGTAGGCCTCCCGGCGCTGTTGAATGAGCTCCTTTAGCTCCCCGTCGAACCAATTGTTGGTGAAGCGGGGTCGTATACATCGTGGAGCCAAGGACCCGGTGCGCCGCCATTCGGAAGGACTGCGCCACTCCCTCGGTGACGTCATCTACCATCCGTTGGCTGTCGGCACCACCCGATAGGTCAAGCTCAGGCAGCTGATGCACTCCAAGCTTCTGTAGGCAATGCTGGAATACGTCATCGAACTTGTCGCGTAGATAATCCAGCGCTTGCTTCGCAGCGTGATCATTACCCGAGACACCAGCACCAATAAGCTTATCAACACGAAAGGACCTGTAAGGTTTCGCAGCCCGCTTTGGTCGGCGCTGGCCGCTCCACGTCAGTTCGGCCCATACTGCCTTGTGGTCCGTATCAAGATCATCTTCGCATACTCCGAACTTTGCTCCAGATGCCAAGCCAGGCGACGCGCAGATGTAATCGAGGAGGTGCTTGCCTGTGCCCATGCCGCGCTGCTCATGCCGGGACCACCAGTAGGACCCTTCCACTGGGCACGAGAAGCCGCTCAGATTTCGCAGGCCCGTAGCGACGAGGACAGCCGCGAGTCTCTTGCCATTCTCCGAACGTACCGGTGCTCCCTTTTCATCGACCTCCCCGTACTGACCGACGATGCCCTCCTCTTTTCGGCTGCATGCCGGCCCGAGCTTCGCGTTGGCATCCGCCACCGTGACCGCAAGGCCTTTGGCTCCAAAAAAAGCTATAGCTGCCTGCCAGGCCGCATACGCCTCTGACGACTCTTCTTCCTGCGTTTCCTGGGGAAAGTAGCCGTTGCCCACATAGATATCCTGAGCGCCGGTGACACCCGAGGCGATACGCAGCCACACTTGCTGTCGGCGACGGGGGCTGACACCAGGTTACAATACGGACCAAGGAAGTTAGCCACCGCGAATAGAACCCCACCCTTGCAGCGATTTTTCTCGCTGATCCGCAGGTTTTCCAAAAATCCGGAATCCATCCACGCTGCATTTGGAAAGTTGCTTCTTGCCCATGCGGTGCTCCTGGGCCCCGATGACTAGCCAGCCCTTGTGCTTGTAGAATGATGCCCATTCCGCCGTGCCAACGTTGTCGTATCCCGTTTTACCCTGCCAGTTGTGACTCGCGACGAGTAGCTTGAAGCCGGTATCGAACTGCTTGGAGCGGTGCTTCCTGGCTCGTTTCCGGACCCGACGGCCGCGCTTGGCATCCGCCGTCATGCTGCCCCCCTCTGCAGGTGCTTGCGCAGGTTGGTCCCCCACTGCACTGGCCGCCGAAGGCAGGGGCACCGCCTGCACATCAACACACTCAGACACACCCTCAGGTGCATCGGCAGCCGATTCCGAAGACACCACCTGCACATCATCAACACGTTCTTCATGCAGAGGCAAGACGCGATATCCCGTCGCAGCTTCCTCCTTCCGGACTGCCGCTTCCCCACGTAGATGGATGCGAATAAGCCTTCGGGCACGTTCCCTGTCCCTGAACCTGCGCCCAAGGGCCACATTGACCCCTCTGTCGAAGAATTTGAGATGTTTGAGTTGCTGCAACGCCGTCTGCCTGCTGTCATCGTCGTCGTAGACCAGCTCCAGGTGACGAGACATTCGCTGGCCTTGCCACTCCATTACCGGGACCACCAGACGAAGACCGCTCATTTTGGAGGCGATCTCCTGTAGATTGGCGCGTTCTGAGAGCACCCAGACAATCAGATTACGCCCGTCCTTGTCGTACCGATCCACCCTCCGGTACCGTCGAGGCGGCGGTGCCATCTGCCATATAGAGCCGCTCGCCTTATGTTGAAGCGCCGACCCGTGTGCCAGGTTTGGGGAGGAAGGATGAGGCGCAGCTAAGGTAGCCTCTCCACGTGGTTCAGGAAATCCGTCATATACGCGAGCCCTCGTCCTCCCATCCTGGGACATTGGGCCAGAGCCCGTCGAAGAGGCATTCCCACGGGGATTGTCCAGGTCTTCGGCGATTCTACCTTGTCCCATAAGGGCCACAGTGGTAGCTCCGTGCTTCGCGTATTTGTAATCCATCGAGAGTAGTAGACGGCCAATGTCGCTGGCCATCACCGCCGCGCCTCTTTACGCCGAGGAAAGCGCCCGTCCATGCAAATAG
>WBZZ01000280.1:142500-155000 GCA_019918135.1 Paulinella micropora
ATGAACGCATACATGCATGTATGTATGTAGACGTAAAGAGAGAGAGAGAGAGAGAGAGAGAGAGAGAGAGAGAGAGAGAGAATGAGAGAGAATGAGAGAGAATGAGAGAGAATGAGAGAGAGTGAGAGAGAGAATGAGAGAGAATGAGAGAGAGAGAGAGAGAAGAGAGAGAGAGAGAGAGAGAGAAAAGAGAGAGAGAGAGAGAGTGAGAGAGAGAGAGAGAGAGAGTGAGAGAGAGAGAGAGAGAGAGAGCTTGACCGTAGCCACTCATGTTAAAGAGACCCATCGCTGCCAAGCTAGGTAGATGTTCTCCGTTCAGTTGGGCATTTGCAGCGTTCAATCCTCCTGGGTAGTTTGCGCCATCGATGATCGTGATGTGCTCGATGAATAGCTTTGATTCTTTTTTCTCAAGCTTTCCAGTTTCCCCAAAAGCTTTCCAGGCGGTGAGGGGCTCCAGTAGTGTTTTAAAATCGTCTGAGCTTTGGCTGGCGCTTGATTCGTTTGCTTCTTCATCGCCGCAGTCGTCACTTTCCTCATCACTAGTGCATACCCCGCTGTAATATTCAGCAAACATATCCAGCTCCTCGTCGGAATCGGCTGCTGCTGCAGCTTGGCCTGGTGGTTTAGTCAAGGTACGAAGCTTTTCCAATGCACTTTGTCCATCTCCCAACTTCAGATCCGAGTCATACTTACCAGAAGTGAACGAGTTGGGGGTAGTAGTACCAGATAGAGCTCCTGCAATCGCCAAGGGAGCAGCGAGCGGCAAAGTCAGCGCTAGCAGACGCAGACTCAGAACCAGATTGAAAAGACATAGCATCTGGTCCATGAGATGATGTGACACAATCTTGCTCTAAAAAAGCAGTGGCGCGAGTTGATCCACACATAGTGCAAGCCAGGAAATCATCTGGGTTATCGTCGTAAGTACAGATGCTGCAGGCCCACGTAGCTTGGGTATCGGTTGGTTCCATATTTGTTGATATCTTTGCTTCTTTCTTCATTTTTGTATAGACTGCAAGTTTCTCTTTGGTGCGTTGCTTTTTCATGGGGGCCTCGAGCTCTTCTGAGTCTGAGTCTACGTTGATGACTTCACGCTTGCTGCCAGCCACGTACGATGAAGACGAAGCAGAAGCTGCCGAAAGCAGAGATGGAGGAGATGAAATCGCTCCGCTTGCAATAAAAAGGGGCTTGAGCACCTTGCGGATCCCAGGATGCGAGATCTTCTTGAGGCGTGGCTTGCCTTTCTGTGTTATACTTCTTCGTTTGTTAGCAGACGCACCATCTCGCTCCTCGTCGCTCTCCACCGCCTCCACAACTCTCATGAACTGCACCCGAGCACCTTCCTTCTTTGTGGATGATCTTGCTGAAGTCCCAAATCGCTTCAGGAGCTTCTCGTTCTCCTGCATAATTACATAGTATATGCAGAGAGAGAGAGAGAGAGAGAGAGAGAGAGAGTCTGTGTGTGAGAGAGAGAGAGAGAGAGAGAGGGGAGGGAGGAAGAGAGAGAGAGAGAGAGAGAGAGAGAGAGAGAGAGAGAGAGAGATCGCATACCTTGCATGAGATCATCAGATCTTTTCCTTGACGTTCCTCTCTTTTACACGCAAATACATCTTGACAAAGCTTCTTTCCTTCCTCCGCGTCTAATTGCACAGCGAGCGTCTCTGAAGACCACTCAGAAGGATCACCCTTCAGTTTGAGTGCTTTTGAAAAAAGCTTGACCTTGTCTCTGTACAAAGTAGCGTAGCAGCAAATGAAAAATGTATATTTATAATAATAGTTTACATTTTATGACATGTAAATATAACTTTTTACCTCATCATCTTGCCTTCCGGTTTGATCATCTCCAGCTCCTGTGTCCGTTTTTCTGCAAGCTTCTTAAGTTTTTATTCTTCTTTTCCTTTTTTTTCTTGTGCAAGCAATGCAACAATAGCGACTAGCAAGTTCTTGCAATTTTGCCCAGCTGTTTGCATCTTGCTATGCAGTGATGCTTTCCTCTGCATCAGCTCTTCTTGTTTGCTGTTTTTGCCATAGATAGTAGTGGATGTTTCAGGGCAGTCAACTTTCCACCCGTCAGCTGGTTCTCCTCTCCCGATGATATTTTCGGCTCGATGCGTTCGTAGCTTATCCACCACATCAGTTGTAGATACCCTGGCTCGTTCTTTCTTGGCATATTTTAAGTTTTGGCCTGACATTTGGTTTTTGCACATAACGATAACTTTTACCTTACATCTAAGCCTCCCAAATTACTCAGGTCAATTTTTGAATTGAGAGACTAGCTGTATTGGCAATTGCCAAATGTCAGGCCGCCGCGCCAAAAATTAGGGCTGCATTGTCCCCAAATTCGGGCTGGGCTGTTTCCCCAAGCAAAACTCAACAGAAATAGAAAAATCGCAAAGTGATGAAGTAAATTTGCTGTTGTTGCTAGTTCGATATTTGTGTATGTCAGAATATCTGCATGTGCACGAGCTAAATCATATCGTACTGTGGCAGATGCCTGTGTATCCACTGGAAAATACCAAGGATCTCAAAAAAGCTCAGCTGGACATTGGTAAGTACTTGAAGATTTTTTTCACCACAGGCTATTTGTTGCTGTTTATTACATTTCTGAATATCTGATAACCATATCATTTCCTTTTGTGTTTAGCGGAAGGTCCGTTTGTTTTGGCTGCTGAGCCAGATGCTGAGAAAGTGGCTGTACTCCTGAAAAATTCAAGCTCTTCTACACTCAAGACAGTACTTCGAGCTGATGCTAGGTTGAGGAGAAAAACCTAGCCAGAACATCTTTTTCTCCTCAACCTAGCTCTACTGTACCCCGGCGCTGCTGCTTCACACCAACATAATTATGTCAGGCGCAAGATGATTAACACCAACATAAATATGTCTGTCAGATGATATCAGGTTGCAAGTATATCTTGACTAGTTCAAGGTATACCTTGACTACTTTAAGGTATACCTTGACTATTTCAAGGTATAACTTGACTGTTTCAAGGTGTACCTTGGATATGTAAGGTAAACATTGAAATGTTTATGTCAGGCGCAAGATGATTAACACCAACATAAATATGTTTGTCATATCAGGTGCTTGTTACCATGTCCGATGCTTCCGTAGTCTTATCGTCAAGCCTTACGGACAATGACAAGGAGAGCGATTGCTCACTGGATAGTCACCAAAAGAAGTTGACTTAAGAGACATATTTGGTGGTCGAGTCGGACAGGTAGTAGCAAAGACCTACGGCCTTGCTCTGGAAACATTTTTTAGACTTACAAATCTTACTTTCAAGTTTTTACGCAAGCCACCCCACTGTCTTACTAGTAATAGAATACTTGCAACTTGTAGAGCTAAGTGCAAAGCAAAACAGATAAAATGGAAGAGGTAGCAAGATTTCGGCGGCGTTACCTTGACTGACTATTCCCATCAAACCTTGCCGCAATACCTTGAATTCGTAAGGTCACCGTATAGTGTCACTTTGAGTCAATTCATAAGGTGTACCTTGAATTTGTAAGGTATACCTCAGTGAATTTATAAGGTATACCTTGGGTACCGTTGAACTCATACCTTGAATTCCTGTGACCGACTGATCAAGGTAATTACGTACATCACTGTCACAGTTCGGCAAGTATTAATATCAAAAACATGTTACCGGAGCTTATCAAAAAACTTCTAAGCAAGTATTAATATCAGAAAACATGTTACCGGAGCTTATCAAAAAACTTCTAAACAAAATTTCGGCTGCCGGATACATTATTAACTTGATATATAGTGTAACATATAATTTGTAGGACAGAAAAACTTATTTTTATTAATATTCACGATTTAGTCATCTGAATCTTCTTCGTCCAGATCTACAATTTTTTCCTGTTCTTCTTCTTGTTGTTCTTGTTGTGCTTCCTCATTTTCATCCAAACCTATAACTTCTTCCTCTTCTTCCTGTTCTTGTTCTTGTTCCTGTTCTTGTTCTTGCATGTGATCTTCTTCTTGCTCAGATCTTCTTCTTGATATTATTGTGCTTCCTCATTTTCATCCAATCTATAACTTCTTCCTGTTCTTGTTCTTGTTCCTGTTCTTGTTCTTGCCTGTGATCTTCTTCTTGATCTTCTTCTTTATCTTGTTTTTGTCCTTCTTATTGTTCTTCTTGTTCTTCTTCTCCTTCTTCTTCTTCTTCTTCTTCTTCTTCTTCTTCTTCTTCTTCTTCTTCCTCTTCTTGTTCTTCTTCTTCTTGTTATTCTTGTTCTTCTTGTTTTTCTTCTTGTTCTTCTTGTTCTTCTTCTTGTTCTTCTTTTTCTTCTTGTTCTTGTCCTTGTTCTTCTTCTTCTTCTTCTTCTTCTTCTTCTTCTTCTTCTTCTTCTTGTCGGTTCCTCCTGTTTTCAATTTCTTGCTTCAATTCATCTGGCAAGAAATCGTCAGTTATCAGCTCCATGAAGTAGAAAGAAGTGTCACTGCTCGGTTTAGGTCGATGCACAGAATCTCCAGGAAGCTAATCGGCAAAAAAGTCCGAGACGGTTGGGTCTCATGTGACACAACCACAGCTGCTGGTCATGCGCACGCGCACGCAAGAGTTCAACCCTTCCCAGATCCCAGCTGTGCAACTGGTATGTGACACGTGCATACATTGTACGCTTGCACCATACCTCCCAGCGGTAGTCACTCCCCATGCACGTTCATTAAAAGTACCACTTACTTTCTCACGTGTCAAAAAGCACGTACCACCCGCGAAGCGTTCAGTCCTCGAACTGCTGGCCATGCACCTCATCGTGTAGCCCTTGCATGTCATATGTCGTGCCAGTTCAATGTTCTCGTACGTCAACTGATGCACCCCTTGTAATACTCTCCAGCACGAGTTGGGCAGGTCTCATGTGACACAACAATGTTCTCAACAAAACTAATGCAGATAATAGGCGTGCTCTGTCTTGGGCAACCCGGCCGCGATCTCTACCACCTATGCATAATCATACATATCATCTCTCTCTCTCTCTCGCTGAGAGTATCTCTCTCTCTCTCTCTCTATGTCAAGGTATGCCTTGCCCGTTCAGGGTATACCTTGAAAAATCAGGGTATTCCTTGCAGAAAACAACAATAGTGTACCTGTTGAACGATAAAGTCCCCCAAGCCGTCCTCGACCCTGCACGGTAACGTCCGCCGCATGCATAGCTTGGTGAGTGCAAACATCTGCTTGATTGTTTTCTTTTGCGGTAAGGCAAGACCGGGTTGCATATCATCGAAGATCCAACTGCAGTACCTCGTAAAAAAATGAGCGCTGGCAGTATTGAGTTTGCCAAAATTTTTGTAAGGTGACCCAGTGCCGATTTGATCAGGAAGGGCCTTGATGCTCTTCAAACGTCTGCAAACCTCGTAACGACCTTTCTCGTCCAGCCCGAACGCAGTGTACAGATCGATGCAAGCTTGCACAGCAGCTGCTTGTGCTTTATGATCTTTCCTTTCAGATTCAATGGCTCGCAGGTAATCGCTCTGGCTCTCACATCGTTTCTGCTCCCGCTCAACAAAAGGAGGCAACGGTTGGATATGTACTGCCTTGAGCGTGCATTTAGGATGCCAACGTGTGATTGTTTTGATTAGATGGTCAAACAGGTTGCCAATCAGGTGCATCAGACTCGGATATGTATCCTTTATCACATCATACAGGGGCACACCACTGAATGCGCCTGGATATTTGACCCCTGCAAAATAAACATGCACTGCCTCTGAAAAGCCAGAAAATAAATTATGAGGGGCGAAAAGGTAAGCAGGCATACCTTGAAAATGCAAAATATACCTTGAATAAGGCCGAGGTATACCTTGAAAATGCAAGGTATACCTTGGAAATACAAGATATACCTGAACAAGGCCGAGGGATACCTTGAAAATGAAAGGTATACCTTGGAAATACAAGGTATAACCAGAGGAAGCCCATGGCATACCAAAAATAAATAAATAAATAAATAAATAAATAAATAAATAAATAAATAAATAAATAAATAAATAAATAAATAAACAAATAAATAAATAAATAAATAAATAAATAAATAAATAAATAAATAAATAAATAAATAAATAAATAAATAAATAAATAAATAAATAAATAAATAAATAAATAAATAAATAAATAAATAAATAAATAAATAAATAAATAAATAAATAAATAAATAAATAAATAAATAAATAAATAAATAAATAAATAAAAATAATAAAAAAAAAAATTTAAAAAAACCACAAGCAAGTTTACGTACTGTATACCGTAACTATGCGCCGCCTTTTGCCCTTGCAATTTCCCTGCATTCAAGTGCTGCACTCTCGCTGCCTGGCGTTCGTGCCATGTATGTGCCTTGATATCTGGTGGACGCTGCAGACAATGGTTGCCATATTGTGGGTTCCTCCGCATGGGATGTTCGGCAGATAGAAACATTCGGAAGTTAGGCGTAATATATCGATCCAGAAATTTCATAAACTGCATTCTGCATGAAGGGCATGAATACTGTCCATTCCATGTTGCACCAGAAATTTTCTTGACACCTTGGCCGTCACCTGCCACGCCCAGCAAAATGATTCTGCAAAGCCGCTCTTCACCGTGTTTGTCCACACAAGGAAACGGATTAGCGAGGGATTCTAATTGGGCGCGAAGCGGGGTCATGCTAGTACGCAGATCCGGTGGGAGGACGAGACCTCCTATGAGGCATCCTATCCACCGTTGCAATTTCTGCTGCAACTTGTCGGGGGCAGCAAGGTTCCTGATCGTGTTAAGCCATACCGGATGGTTTGCACCAAACATACCAAGTGTCAGAGGCAGTCCATCAGTACCAACTATGATCGGAACGGTGACGACTCCTGCAGGGGAAGTGGTGATTACCTTTTGCCTGTAACGGGGTGAACACTTAATGCAACAGTAACTAGCGGCTCCCACAGAATCGTCGGCATGTTGCACCACGTCCCGGTGGATGTCGTCCCATCCTACGGTGCCCACAAATGCTTGGACTTGGGGTTCCAGGGCTGCAACACATACACGTTCCCTGCGCCATGGATGCCCTTGTTTGCAATCCCAGGACGCCTCCACGAATGGAGTGAGGCTGCAATCACGGAAGCACCTAACCCAGGCACACACTCACATATACACTTTGTCTTGCTTGCGTACATAACAACACGGACCGTATGTACGTGACCACCTCTGGCCACGAGGTCATGACCAAGCTATCTATATATCTATCTATCTATCTATCTATCTATCTATCTATCTATTTATCTATCTATCTATGTATCTATCTATCTATCTATCTATCTACCTATCTATCTATCTATCTGTCTATCTATCTTTTTATCTTTCTATGTACGTCATCTTGATATTTCAAGGTATAGCTTGGAATATCAGGGCATAACTTGATATTTCAAGGTATACCCTGACTAGTTCAAGGTATAACTTGGCTATTTCAAGGTATACCCTTACTATTGCAAGGCATACCTTGGAAATGTAAGGTAAACATTGAAAGGCTAAGTCCTTGCATGTCTATTTCTTCGGATGCTTGCATACATAACAACACGCTTTGTCTTGCTTGCATACATAACAACACGGACCGTATGTACGTGACCACCTCTGGCCGCGAGGTCATTACCAAGCCATGCAGTCGCTTCCGGGTGGCGGCTTGTTCGTGGGGTGTTCCATCCTTGTGTGTCTGTGGAAATATGAACCCCGGAATGATGTTCAACAATGTGATGGTTTTTGTGGAAGTGTGGTGCTTTCTTTATTTTATTCCTTGAGCAGTACTCACACTTCATAATCCTTTCTCGCCATCCTACCCCTACTATCTTCACCCCCACGTAGTGAGCCATTCTTTCCATAGCTTTTACCCCTCTATGTTTACACATGCGGTGAAAGACAGTAGCGTGGATATGCTGCATTGCTCACTATGTGTGGGTCCGACAACAGGGTTTAATAATTTTGACATTTGACAACCAACATCATGTTCATGAGTTCGTGAGGTGTGCGAACATACATCATTTGGCATGACTAAACAACAAGCCAAACTCTGCGAACAGTATTCACCCTTCTCCGTATTTATTTCGCAAGACAACGGGACATATGATTTATTGTCATGACACCCCCACCCGCATACACATGGGACATCATTACAATATACACCATTGTACACGGGAAGAGTTTTTGGTTGTGTAGGACGGCGAGGGGGGAGTCAGAATGTGACAGTGGATGACGGTGTCCCCTCTTTCTACTTTCACGTTCTGCTTTTCAAGGGGGACTGGTTCGTATCCTTGATTTGGGTCCAAAGGGGGCATCCCCGGGGGATCGAAGACGAATAGATTGTTAGGCAAAGATCTGCCTCTAGCTACGATCTGTTCTTCCTCGATATGGATTGGGGACTTAAGCACAACCACCTGGTTATTCTGATGGACTACAGCCAGTCCTCGCTCCAACCAAGCCGAAGTAGCCACTAAACCGTAGCTCAAATGGGGGTTGTACGTTGTGTGGGAATCATACACATGGATCGGTTCTCCATTTGCTCCAGAGAGCTGCGTCAAAACTTTCCCCTTGTACTCCGTTTTAATGCTCCCTTTCGCGATTTTGAACTTCTGAGGGTTATGTTTCATTCTCACGAACACATCCTTATAGGGTGATTGGGACTCGCTAGCCCGATTATCATCTACCCAAACCATCCCCGCCATACTCTTTTCAGGTGTCTCTTTCTCATCTCCCTCTTTCTCATGCATCATTATGACACAATCTTTCTCAGATGGAGGTGAGGTGTTTGAGGTAGTGTTGGAAGATGTGCTAGGTCTTGATGGTGGAATGTCTCAGACGTTCTCTCCCTCTACCCCTATCAGTTGTAGGTATTCCCGGTATTCCAGTAGTTGAGTCCTGAGATGTGGAAATCCCGCAACGAGTCCCATTGCAAAAGGGTTATTCCATTTGTGTGCCATGGAAATGACGAAACTTTGAATATCCATATAGAGTTCGTCATAAAACTCATTAACTTCCCTTCCCGGTAATGAGAGAATCTCTCACCTCTAGCTCTCTAGCACCCTCTGCCAACGCACCGAGCAACCTATGTATCTCTCCAAGAGATGGTATCTCTCCATTTCTCCCTACTATCATCATCTTCCCTTCATCCCATCGCCATGCAATCGTGGGGTCTCTCCTAATTCTATCGCTCTCTCTAACTCTCTCTCCCTCCCCTCATTCAACTCACTAGGTGCAAGGCGCGATGAAGGGGAATGTGTAATACGACGGTCAAACGAAGGGCGTGCTCCCTTGGCTTCCCCTTCTTCTCCCCCTGCCCCATCCTCAGCGCTCATCTCTTTCTTAGAGTTCGAGCGTTGTACAGATGGTGCAGGAGAAGAAGGGGACTTCTGGGGAGAAGCATAAGAGATGGTTTAATCATCATCTTCGTCAGTCATCGTCTCTCCCTCACCTCTCTCTCCTTTTTGGTTATTTCCCCCTACTGCAACCTCAACGTTCTCACTCGTTTCTGTGTTTGAGTCAGAACGTTGTACAGCTGAAGTAGGGAGTGTATGTCTTGTGAGAGAAGATGATGACGCACTAGAACTGTGAGAAGAAACAGGTCTGTATGGTGACGTGTGTGTGGACGACGGCGTGAGAGGATCGGGTTGAATAGGGGGGGGACTTCTGATCTGTCCTAATCAATTGACGCGTTATCCAGTCCATAGGGGCTAGCATCAATCCATAGGTGTACGGTGTACCCCCCCTCCCCCCCCATGTTCAGCTGAGCTGAGTCTAATAACTGCCAGTAAGTCAGCCCTATTTTGCTCACTACTGATATGGTGGGAACAGAAATCGCATCCCTGTTTTTCCATCCTCTTAACATATTCGCCACCTGATCTCTAACCCCGGGCGGCCCCTACCCTCCATGAAGAACGAGCGTTATTCACGTTGAACCCATCACATTGCTTCATGTTTGAAACAATGATCATACTCCCTCTAATGGGTTGTGCCCACAGATTGAGAAGTGGGCCGTCGTCCTCACGTAAGTTAAGAAAAGTAGAACCCCGGGATTTCATTAAGACCTTCCTGTAACCCCCCTTGACACGGCGAAGCCCCCACCCTTCCTCCATAGGATGTATTACCCCAATTGGTGTTGGGTCGCCCACCATGTCAAGGGGAGTAATGAAACGATTATCTTTCAGGAGGGGAATAAAGGGAGATCGAGGGACAGGAAAGATGAACAGACATGTCTTGTGCGTGTGTGTTGCTCTTTTTCTTCTTATTCTTCGATTCTGATGCGTGAGGTGGCGATGTTTGTGGTCCAAAAGAGGAAGTGGGTGGGGTGTTGTCAAGTGAGGGATTTGATTCTTCTTCGTCCGTTTCCTCCCTCTCCATCATGTTTATGCTTAACATATGGTTGATGTACCCTATTTCCCCTACTCCCTCTTCTCCTCCCTCTTCATCATGAGTAACAGACTCTTCGTCTGAATCAAGAGCTTCGGATTCCTCTCCTTCTTCTTCAGAACTACCAGAAGAAGAGGAATCGGAACCTCCTGCGTTCAGACTAATCGTCTTTGTCTTAGCTGTTTTCTTCTTGATGAAATCAGATAACTTCAGCTTCCTTTTCTCCTTTCCCCCTTCTTTCTTCTGTCGTCTCATCTTTCTCCTCCCTTTACTGCTCTCCTTAGTCTTTTCAGTCTTAGTTAGACTCAGCTCTCCTACTCCTTTAGCTAAGTTAACTATTCTCGCTGCCTTATGGGGCAGTTCACCGGGACATGTCCGTCTCGGGGGCACTCAGAGAGAGTACAAGGGACAATGCATATTTTGATCTGATGATCACCACGACAGTTATAGCAACCTTCCTTATGGGGTGTCCTCCCAGCTTGATTTCCCATAAGGTTGACTGTTATGGGGTCGCTTTTAGTTCCCGTACCAGATGAAGTTTTAGACGAAAGGGAACGAAAACCGCCCCCTGACGAGTAAACTTGTTTTTTCATCTTGTTTTTGGGTTCCTCTGTCTGAGCAATATGCTCTATCACTTTCACAAAGGATTCCCAACCCGGTCGCTCCTGCGGAAGGAGACTGGTGACCTTGTTGCGAAAACTATCAAACTCGGTCAAGTGTTCGATCTTTTTCATGACCATCTCTATCTTTACTAGTTCAGGGTATGGGACCTTTATAACTGACTCTTGATCAGCAATATTGCTGTGGAAGAGGGTTAACCAAGGTCTTACGTCTTGGACCTTCTTAGGGTAGAAAAGATTAAGGAAGTCTTGTCGTTCTTTCCATTTAACAAGATCAAGACCACCATATCTTTTCCTTAAAGCCATGAAACATTCGATTCCATCTGATCCCGCTGCCACGGTCCTGATGACAAACATAGCTTCCTTGTCCTTAGAGCAGGAGTGAATTAAGAGAGCAAAGATAAATCTGTTGTGTTTCAACCTATCTCTTTCCTCAATCTGCTGATAGTACTTTTCTGTAGCGAAAGAGGCAAGAAGGGGATTTGGCCCGGCCTAGATGCGATAGTCATGATAGGGACCGAACTCCAGTCAGGCTCTTTCGAGTTTGCTCAACAGTTGCTGGGGTAGAAGAAGGATCATGGCAGGCGAAGCAGAACTAGTAGTAACGTCTTGTTCTTGTTTGACAGGCAGAGCAGGTCCTAATTCTCATCCTCGCTATCTTCTGTGGGTGAAAGAGGTGGTTCTGTAGGTAAGTTGAAAGCAACTGTCAGTTTCGCTTGTGTAAACAAAGGGTGTCGCTTATGGGGAGGTAGCTCCGAGTCCCCTATCGCCAATGGATCATAGATCGCCAAAACCGCAAGGAACCCATATTCACAATTATCCCAATCTGGGTCTCTGCTATTAAATGGCGGAGGATCCACTTTGAACACTTTGTTCATCTACGTTCCAAACATCGTGTATGCAATGTTGGTCCAAAATGCGGAAGGTAGGAGCCAAACTCAACTATCAATAAATTCCTACAATTAAGTAGAAATAGGGGAACTTGATTATTATTAGGGTTGAAGTAAGTTGGTGTGTCTATGCTACTAATATGCTGTCTAGCCGATAGACACGTTTGAGGTGGGTGCCTTCTGCCTACCCACGAATGATGTCGACTGCCGGCTGCAAGTCTATCCTCGCATTTTTCTGTTGAAGACATATTATTACTGACGACATTCAAGAGAAAAAAAAAATAATAGTTTTTCGATTTTGGTTGGAATTTTAATTTTGTGTCAGTTTTTCATTTTTGTGTCAAAATTCAAATTTTCCAATTTAACTGTAACATTTCGCGAAAATTTACGATATTTTGCGGACGAATATAGCAGCTAATTTGAAAAATTCAAATTTCCAACCAAAATGGAAATTCCAACCAAAATTAAAATTCCAACCAAAATCGAAAAACTAATTTTTTTTTTCTCTTGAATGTAGTCAGTAATACTAATGCCTCTCCTTCCAGACTAAGTGCAACTGATTAAAGCTGCTGACGCAGACTCCCGTTCGCTAATCAAGGCTCGATATTAATAACCTGTTAGACTGTTATTAATAAAGCAATCTATGA
>WBZZ01000280.1:157500-172500 GCA_019918135.1 Paulinella micropora
ATATCCTTTATTTCCTTTCTTATCTTTTATCTTACTCATATCTGCTAAGTCTAAGAAAACTTGGTCTAATGGCTTATCAACCCATATAGTATTCTATATTTTCGGGTTCTTTTTCTGGTGGTGTATTTCAAGGGCTTCTTCTTCTTTTGTTTTAAATACTTCTCCCGTAGGTGTGTCTTCTAATTGACTATTACGATTTTGATTATTAATAATTGTATGTTTATGGTCCATTTATATACAAAATACGAAAATATTTTTTCATATATACAATGCCGACCGTAAAAGTCCTGAGAAAAGTATTAGGCGAAGAAAAACGGAGACGATGTCCGAAAATTAGTAAATTAAAAAAGGCAGAACTGCTTAAATTGTTGGAACATTATGAAATGATGGTCTCGGAAAAGAAAATTTTAAGAAAACTACGAAACCACCACCTAAGTTTAAACATTCGGAAAAAAACAATCTTCTATTAAGCCAACCAATGACATTTCATTGAGTGGAGATACAATGAGAGAGATTGAAAAACTAAACAATGATTTAAGAAAATTTAGTGAGGATGTTCGTGACATACCTTTATACAGAAAAATAAGGAAAGGAACAAAGAAAGAAACTTTTGATGAAATTCAAAATATTCAAAGTATTTTGAATGAAAGACGAAATAAACTTATAAAAAGGATTAAGGATTTTGAAAAAAAGAATGTAAAATATCTTGAAGAAATAGATTATATTTTTATCAATGTAACTACAATTAACAACAAATTAAAAACTATGTAAAAAAATTATAGAAAAGATAAGTGGGATTAAAATTAGACACAACACAAGTGTTGTGTCATTTGTCCGCAAGCGGACTAAAATTTCAAGAAACATTTTTCAACATCATTATTTTTTTCTTTCTTAGCACCACCAGAAGATTGATTATATACTTTTACACTCACACTGCTTGATTTCTTACCTTTCCCTTTCTTAGGTTTCGGTTCTTCTTCTTCACTACTCTCGCTTTCACTTTCTTCACTCTCAGGCTCTTGGTTCTTACTCTTTTTCTTTTCTCTCTTAGTTTCCGCTTTCGCTCTTTTAATTTTCATATTAGCCATCTCTTCTGCGATCAGGTTAGTAAAATCAACCTCATCCTCACTATCACTGCTCTGCTCTGGTGTGTCATCTTGGTCCTTCTCATTAATGATATCGTTTGCCACATTTTTATTTTCTATCTCTGCCAATCTTCGTTCCATATCTTCATCTTCACTTTTGACCGCATTTCGGTATTGTTCCAAAACCTTTTTGGCATGTTCCATTTTTCGTTGTTTCGCTTTCGCTTTTATTCCTTCCACAGCACTTCCCCAGTTCTTACGACTTGCTTCGGGAGACGGCATTTATACTAAGATTATTATATTTTAGTATTTTTTAAATAAATAAATAAATAAATAATATAATGTCGCAATATAAATCCTTACTTGGCCTTAATGAGTTGGCTGTTGATAGTCTAAACATACTTAACTTAGACTTAACCAACACAAACATAGTCGGTCTGAATACAGACAGAGTGCCAGAAGATGATGACCCAATCAATCTTTATTACACTGACGGCCGCTTTGACACACGTCTCGCTTTAAAATCAACTACGGATATCAAAGAAGGAAGCCGTTTATACTACCACAGAGTAACGAGTAAGGGATAATGACGAAGTCAAAGCCTCAATTCAACACAGAAGCAATACTTCCAATCCGCACCAAACCAGTTTATATAATTTGATTGACACAAACATATTTGCACAAGCAAGCGGACAATACTTAACTTACAACGATGTAGAAGGTAAATGGAAGAATACAGCCCTTGGTTCAATTGATACACTTTCAGATGTAGTCATTACAGCACCAGTGGCGATGAATAGTTATCTAACATATAATTCAATAAACTGGGTAAATAAAACATTTCCGATAAATGTTGATGAAACAGGCAATATTAGTATGGGAAGGAAGAATATAACAGGAGTTAATTTACTAAATACCAAAGATGTTGATGAATGGATATTTGAGCATCAAGACAATAATAATAAGGTGTCAGCGAGTGGAAGTATAGACTCACATAGCGATGTGTTAATAACGGGCACACCAGCAGATAACCAATTACTCATTTATAGCACAGGACAATGGAGACACGCCACACCACCCTTTCTTAGATTAGACGGCACAGCCAGTATGACGGGGGCACTAGATATGAATGGTTATGCTATTTCAGGGGCTTCTACATATAATGGAATTAATCTCGCTAATCTCGCGGTTGATGGTTCGGTGGTCAAACTAACAGGAGACCAAACCATAGCAGGAATAAAAACATTTAGCAGTATAATAAATGCGAGTGCGGGTCTTGATATGAAAAGCCAAAGCATAACAAATGTAAATCAACTAAATGGCAGGTCTATCACAACTTGGCTTTCAGAGCACGATACGAACACGGCGAAAGTGTCGGCGAGTGGAAGTATTGATACACATAGCGATGTGATTATAACAACAGCAACAGATAATCAACTACTCATTTATAGCACAGGACAATGGCGAAATGTGGCATCACCCTTTCTTAGATTAGACGGCACTGCTAGTATGACGGGAGGACTAAATATGAGAAACCAAAGTATAACAAATGTGAATCTGGTTGATGGTGTGGATGTTTCTGTCCTTGATAGTTCGGCAGTTAAAACCTCAGGAAACCAAACCATAGCAGGAATTAAGACATATAGCAGTGGTGTGGAAATTACTGGGAATTCAACCAATTCAACGACAAAGGGCACATTTATCGTTTTCAATTCTACCAGTAATATCGGGTCAATTGCTAGTTTGGATATGAACACGGCAACATATTACAACTTTGAAATTTCTGCGAAAAAAATAAGTTTTATTATAGACGGGGCAATCGTCTCGTGGATTAATGCTACGGGCTTAGATTGTAATAGCAGTCGTATTGTTAATCTAGGAGCACCACAAAATGCGAATGAAGCGGTAAATAGGCAATATCTGGATGACAATTGTGTGAAACTAACAACAGACCAAACCATAACAGGAAGTAAAACATTTAATGGTGCGAGCACTACGATAAAATATCTAACTTTAACTAACAATGCAGATTTTAATAATCAAACTATCACTAATGGTGGAAATATTACATATAATGGGGCGAGGATATTAAACCAAACTGGAGGAGATATATTCTTTTCACAGACATCAGGAGATTACCAATATTTCTTATTTACTCTGAATACTGCTACAAGTGGAACCGCGAACCAAAGAGGTTATGTATTTACGAATGTAGCATTTGATGCAAAAGGAGCAGGTCTTTATATTTCAAAACTTTTGGATAATAAAAGTGCTTCGTCTGACATTGTCCGTTTTAACAATGCTGGCGGTATGCGGTTTTATGGAGCCTTAGATATGAATTCAAACAACATAACAAATGGTGGAACAATAACGGGAACTACATTAACGGCAACTGCTGGTATGACTACAACGACATAAACAACGAGCGACAAAATAACAACAGCATCAGGTATGCCAATAATCATAGGCAATACAACGAAAGGGATAGGAACAACAGCGGGTTTAGAATTGTATGGGACTTATAACAATAATACTACTGGAGCACATATGCAGGCTATTACAACGGAAGATATTTATCCTACTTTTCAACTAACTAATTTAAGTCATAATAACATAAATATGACCTTTGATGCGTATTTAGATGCTGGCGGATGGAAATCAAGTTATGCGAGTTCTAATTTTCTAATTAGTAAATGGAATAATAAACTTAGATTTTTGTATGATAGCGGGGAAAATGTGGGGGTTGCTGTTCCTTGGTCTCTCGCTCTGGAACTTGACACATCGGGCTTATTAACAACGAAGGCAATAACAGCAAGTGGAGCGATAACAGCAAATGCTGGTATATCAACAACAACGGCAACCGCGAGTGGATTAATAACAGCAAATGCGGGTATATCAACAACAACATAACTGCGAGTGGATTAATAACGGCAAATGCGGGGATTACATACACAGGAACACTAACAACGGCATCAGCATCAACTAATGGGGCGAAAATAGCAATTCAAGGACAAACAGACGGGACGAATGCGAGAGGAATATTTATGTGGGACATTGGAGATTCAAACTGGGGGATTTATATGAGCCAGTCTGGGGCAAATAAAGCATTAAACGGAACAGGAACGGCACCAGCGGGAGGAGTAGGCGGAGGATTAACTTCTTATGCTATTAGATTTAGAGTGAATGGTTCTTCAACGAGTGGGTTCATATGGGAGAATAATTCAAATACTGCTTTAATGTCTTTGAAAGCAAGCGATGGGCAATTATGGGTATTGTCTAATCCTATTCAATATTCAGACAGGAGAAAAAAAGAAGATATAAAGGAATGTTTAGGCTTAGATTTTATTAATAAGTTAAATCCAGTCTGCTATCGTATGATTGATGACAAAAAGAAATGTAGGACTGGCTTAATAGCACAGGAACTGGAAGAAATACTAACAGAAATTGATATGCTAGATTTTGGCGGTTTTATAAAAGAAACAATTATGGTTCCGTGTCCAAAGCAAAGAAAAGAATACGAATTGAAAGGTGTGAGTGTTAATCCAGAAGATGTTAAATGTATTGATAGTGGTGATGTCGGTTATGGTATAGGTTATTCCAAGTTTATCGCCCCGTTAATTAAGGCCGTTCAACAATTATCAGAAAAGGTAGTTCATTTAGAAAAAGAAAATAAAAATCTTATGAATATACTACAAGACCAAGCAAATCAATTAGCAGAAATCAGAGTGACCGGTCTTGATAATGTCAAACAATAATACAACCAGACTTCACAGACCCCCTCTTATTATGGATATGGATGGCGAACTAACTCCCGAATTAAAGTCTCGTGTTCTTGAAGTAGAACTAAAGACTGAGGAAAAAAAAATAGAGCACGAATTGGAAGATAACTGGAATTGTTGTTGTATAAAAAACAGACCGACAGACAGCCGACTTATTAAATACTTATTTCAAATGGGTATCATTATTGCCATTATAGCCCTTTGTATCGTGAGGCTATCTGAAAAGAACTTGCCGTGCGAGGTTGCTAATACTTATGTCGGAATTTTGACCTTACTCATAGGAATTTGCCTTCCATCACCTTCTTCAAGTAAGAAGTGAGCACTCGTATAAGTGTATTTTATACCAAGAAGCATCACTACCTGAGCACATTAAAGGAATGGCTTCATCAAAACTAACACACCAATCACTAAAAGGTTTATACACACATTTAAATTTGGTTTCTATTCCTTTTGAATACACCATACACAACTTTCATTTTTTTTATCACTGACCCGTGAGTAAAAGTCGCAGGCCGTCCGACCTAACACAGACCACATAAACAAAAATATTAAAATCATTTGTTATATTATACAAAATATATGATGACGGAGCACAAATACCAAAAGATTATTTTTATGAGCAATGATTTTGCTGGAGGAAGAAAAACATTTAATAAAAATATCCAAATGTCATTCACACCCACCAAAATGAATGTAAAATTTATCCACTATATGAACGATCAGACAGAGACAAAAACCAGAATTCTTTATATGGATAGAATTGGAATTATTGGAACATTTGCGGACAGCACCACAGCAAACATTTCAAACCTTAGTTATAATTTGGGTGTTGTCGGATGGACTGACGGGCAATATACATTTAAAGTCCTTGAAACTGACAGCGGAAATATTGACACAGGAAATTTAGCAGGCCGAATTGTTGTGTGTTTGGAATTCGTAGGGTAGGTGAAACCTACCCAGATTGTTGCGGATTTATCCACAACGAATTCGTTGCTTAATATATAAGATGATGAAGATTAACAATGTCAAGGTGAAGCCCGTAAAACAAGAGGGTGATGGAAACAAAAAAGCAAAAGGTTATAAATTATTTAATGAGCCGTTTGCCAACATATTTCTACTCGCCCGTAAGAAGAGCGGGAAAACGACAGCACTCTTTGAAATACTGAAACGGACTACAGACAGAAAAACCCGTATTGTCATTATTGCTTCAACGATACACAAGGACTACATTTATAAAGCAATGGTAAAGCACTTTAAGAACAGAGGCAACCCGATGGCGATTTATACCTTTCTTAAATCAGATGGTGTAAATGTTATTGATTATGAGTTAGACAAACTGAACAGACGAGCAACACGAAGGAGAAGTAAAACAAGACAAAGAAGAAATAGAGAAACCACAATTTTTATACTTTGGAAAAGAAAAAAAACAGAGCGCCGCGGAGGCACCAAAAGAACGACCAAGCAAGTATATTTCTCCAGAGGTTGTTTTTGTTTTGGATGATTTAGGAAGTGGATTAAGAGACAAGTCCGTAAGTGATTTGTTAAAAAAGAACAGACACTATAAATCAAAGGTTATTATGTCAAGCCAGTATTTGAACGACCTACGGCCAGAAGCCATTAAGCAGTTAGATTATTTATTAATCTTTCCAAGCCAGTCTCAGGACAAAATGGAACTCGTGTATAAACACTTAGACCTATCTTTTGACTTTGATTACTTTCTTCAAAAGTATCACGAAGCAACAAAGGAGAGATTTAATTTTCTTTATGTCTCAAGTGTTGATGATGAGTTAAGAAAAAATTTTGCTTACCGCCTGAAATAATATTTTTATATAATTATTTTTTTTAATGTATATTATATGCCAGTATCGCCAGTGATAATTTCACAACCATCAGGATATAACATCGGATACAATCCATCAATGCCACAGAAGGGAGGAAAAAAGAAAACCAAGAAGAGGGATGCGGACAAAAGGGAGGAAAGATTAACTGGGCTAAGGTCGGAAAAACTGCCTTGGCTGTTAATAAATTCCTTCGCGATAATAAGGTAATCTCTAGGACTGCGGGGGCATTGAGTAGTGTTGGGGTGCCTTACGCGGGTAGTGTTAGTGCTACTGCCGCAAAACTCGGATATGGTAAGCAACGAGGAGGTGCTGTAAAGTTTAGATGAAACGTGTTTCATCAACTGCCCCGCAAGCGGGGCTAAGTTTCATTAAATGATTTTTCATACAAACGAATTGAAAATATTTTTTGTTTAATTATATACAATGGTCGCTAAAAAGACTAATAAAAAAAAGGCAAAAGTCCGTCCACCTAGGGTTTATAGGAATAAGAGCGGGAGGCCTTATATTATCCAGAAGGGTGAAAAATATTATCTTAATTTTGGTAAGAAAACAAATGATTTAAGCACATTACAAATCATTAAACTTTTTATGAAATATATTGGTAAGCCGAGGCCACAAAGGCAGGGCCGCAAACCAAGGGAAAAAATAATCAAATCTGATTTCAATCGTCTTGAACACGAGAACAGAAACCAGATTCAAAGCAACTTACAAAAGAAATATGAATACATGACGAGGAAGAAAAGGAAAAGAAGAAGAGGGATGAGATAGAAGAGGAGAAGAAGAGGCTAGAAAGAAAAATCAAAGCAGATACTAAGGAACTAAATGAAATAATGAATAGGGATCATAAAAGACAACTGGCGGAGATTAAGGAAAGACAGGAAGAAAAGTCTAGAGAACAGAAGAAGGAACAACGACTTATTCAGGAACTACAGGCAGAACAACGACATAGACAGGGATTATTGACGGCTCCAGTTGCACAGCCGATTATAGCGAAACCGAATCCCCCTTCAACTATAAATAAACCAAAGAAAACCGCAACTACATCTTCCCCACAAATAACTGATATAACTGACAAAGTAAATAAACAAGAAAAAGATTTGGAAGAAGAAAAGAGACGAAGAATTATTGATGAAATGTTCTCTGAGAAATCGAGAAAAAAACGTGTCAAAAAAATGAAAAATCATACAATAATAAATCACCTTAAAAAAGCAGGCATTAATATCCCTATGATAAAAAACAAAGGTCAAAGGACTACGCCACTAGTTTAAAGAGATGGTTATACACACAAAAAATCACTGAACACATATCATCGGCAGAAGATGGATGGGATAAACTAGAAGAATTTACAACAAAAATGATTGCTAAAAATGAAAGCAAAAAGAATGAAGAAAAAAAAACTCCTGTAAATAGCACTCTATCGCCAATAGACCCACCCCGTTTTGAAAATTCTCCAGATGCTAAACAACTTATATTTGAAATGACAAATCCACAACCAGCGGAGACACAACCGACAGATGTAGCACCACCCCCGAGCACAAGTTCTGTGGAGTCACAGCAACAACAGCAAGAGGAGACAACCATACCCCCGAGCGTCGCGGAGACACCAGAGCAACAGCAAGAGCAAGTCCCATTACAAGGAGAGGGTCGCGGTTTAATGAAAAAAATATGGATGGTATCTCGGAGCAATAGCCAGTGATGAAATCTATAAGTTGAAGCCCGAAAGCAGAAAGCGATACGGATTTATTATGAATTTAGACAATCACAAGCAAGCGGGGTCTCATTGGATCGCCGTATGGATAAGTCTAGATAAAGACAGGAGTGTTGAAGTGTATGACCCATTAGCACTTTACGAGCCGACAGAAGACTTTCAACAACAAATGAAACAACTAATTGACCGAAGCCATCCCGATAGTTATTTGTTAATGAAGGTCAATCAAGTAAAGCAACAATCAAACACCTCAGACACATGTGGTTGGCATAGTATGAGATTTTTAATGGAGCGGGCGAAAGGCAACCGATTTAAGTTTGCTAGTGGCTATACAGACTTAAAAGAAGAAGAAGCGGAGAAATTAAAAGCACAGAATGGGTATGGCTTTGACACATTTATTTGATATTTGTTTGGAAAGGGGCCCAGCCCTACCATACCCCGCGGGTTTGGAAAGGGGCCCAGCCCCTTCCATAAACATCGGGGGCTCCGCACTTTTAAGGATTACAATAAGCATTAATTTTTTTGAAAAAGAAAAACGATGTTTTAGTAAGAGAGAGAGAGAGCGCTACAGCACGAATCGCAATTCTAAAATATCAATGGAGTACAAGGGAGGTAGAAGTTCGGGTATCTATTACATAAATAGTAAAAATAGAATAACAGGCACAGATAGCGACTTTACACACAAAATAAACTTAAAATCACTAGACAATCCCACACATTGTAAAATTCTTCATATCTATGTTCCAAAGTCGTATTACTCTGTGGCTTCGCCATATAATACCTTTACACTTAGCGAAGACGGGTATAAGGCTTTAATTACGATACCTGAGGGAAACTACACAATGAACAATCTAAAAAATAAGTTGTCGGAGGTACTGACGGCAGAAAGTCCAAATGACTATACATATGTCGTCTCAAGCAACAATACCAACATAGAACCAGAAGATGGCAAATTAACATTCAGTGTTTCAAATAACGGAGGCATTCAACCGCGGTTTATATTTGATGGTGATACACGTATTCACGAGGTTATGGGATTTGATAGAAATTCAACATATTTCTTCGCTAATGATTTCATTAAATCGCCAAATGTGATTATTCTAACTGGGGAAAAGACTTTATACCTTCAATCGGACTTAGTGGGTGAAGGAGATAATCATGTGCTACAAGAAATATACACCGCCAACGAAATTCCATTTGGAGCCGTTATATACGACGGAAGTGGGTCTGAGTATGGTAAGAAATTATCCGCCAGTTCAAATAATGTGTATCGGTTTTATCTTACAGACGAAAACGACCAAGCGATTAATCTTAATGGATTAGGTATTGAAATGACATTATTAATTTACAGAGAGACTAATTATTTTAATTTATTTACATCATTCTTCAATCTTTTGAAACAGAGATAAATAATTATTTTGGAATTATTTTTTTTCTATAAATATATTCTGGAGAATTAGTTAATTTACACTACTTCAAAAAAAAAACAAAATGCCGACTCAACACGGAGGCGAACTAGACTTTTCCAGAACCGACTACATCAGTGCTTCGTATCGTTTGAATAAACTAACTCCGCGAGAAGGTGCGGGAGCTATTACTGTTACTACCGCAGGAGGACAAGAAAGCAACTTTGACCTTATCAGCAGGCCATTTAACTTAGCCCGCTCTGTTTTGAGTTTTACTTATGCCCCACCATCAATTGCCGCGAACTATAACAAATGCTATATGGATTGTCTGGCTCCTATTAGACAAATTCAACTTCAAACCCGTAGCGGTGTTTATCTGTGTGATGTAAATGAAGTTCGTAATTTTACGAAGATTATTTGGAAGGCCGAAACTTCTATGAAGGACTTTCTGACACTTGAAAACCACGATAATGGAAGTGGCGCGGGATGTATGCTTCAAAAGTGTAATGCTGGAAAGATTGTTATCGGTAGTAGAGCAGAAAGGCGAGCAATTGATACTTCAGTAGCCTACGATACTGTTAGAGATGCAATTCAAACATACTACAAAGTGCCTAGTGTAAATGCTCGTCGCCACGACGATTCCGCTCTATCTGATGGCACTGCTGGAACCTATAGCCTTGTTAATGTTGAATATAATGAGGCTAAGTATTTCTCTGGTGGTGCGGCTACTTCTGCTGAGCCTTCTATCGCTGTTAAAATTAATCTCGGTATGCTTTACAATACCATTTTTGCTCTTGATAAGATTATTATGTTTCCAGAGATTTTGAATATGCGTATTGTATGGCAACAGACCCCTAAAATTTATTATTACAATAACGATGCTTCGTCACCGGGTGGAGGAGTGCTTGTTGCTGCCGCTGGTAATGTAAGTGTTTCTAGTCTTAACTTGTTCCTTGCCGTAGAGACTAATCCCGATGTCATTCAATCAATTCAACAAAAGGTGGCGAGTCCTGAGGGTATGAGTTTTAATGTTGATTATCCTTATGTTTATAAAATTTCCATTGCTCAATCAACTACACAAAACATTATTCTCCGCTTTGATAGGGGGCATGGTAAAAGGTTGAAGAAAATTTATCACACACTCTTTAACAACACCGAAAACAAGAATACCGCTTATGATATTGATAACAGAGCAAACGCTAAGACTACCAGTTTTCACACCACACTTGACGGGGCACGACTTCAGGAATTTGAAATATTTCCCGCTAGTTTTGAAGATTATATGTGCTTGAAACCTAAACTTGAAGGTTCTGTTTTGATGAATTCAAATGTGTATCAATACAACTGGTTCTGGGTTGATACTTGGGGTAATACCCGCCCGCTGTGGAGCAAAGACCAAAATGAAGTTAGTGGGCTTGACCTTCCAATGAGCGACGATGGGAGTTCATTAGCACTACACAGAAGAATGCTCATCAGCATGTAAGTGTAACAATCACTCAGCGGGAGGTTCAGGTTAAGGCAAATATAATTTCCATTTCATAAACTACCAAAACAAAAAATTTAAAAAATTTAGATTTTATTTTTTTTTATTCAATATAACACATTTGTTTTTGAGGTAGTCAAAAACAAAAACAATGACTACTCACCAGAGAAATTTAATCGCACAAAATCCAGACGGAGAACTTATAAATGTCAGTGTTGGATATGATGGCGATATTGAAACAAATCATTCAAAAACCGCTTTTGGCGAAGCAGTAGTAGGTCAATTAACACCAGTTTTACAGGAAATCTTTCCATATACCATTAATACTAGGATATGGACAAAAACAGAAACAAAATCATCTGTGTCATTTTTGAATAATATGGCTGAATTGAAAACAACTGCTGATGCAGCGGCTGTTGCTAGTCTGGTAAGTAAAAGGAGAATAAAATATAGAACTGGAATGGGTGTCCTAGCCCACTTTACTGCTCTATGGACAACGGATGATACAAAAGATTACTATTCATTTATTGGAATAGGAAATGATCTCGCTGATGGATTTTATTTTTACAAAAATCAAGCAGGAATGAATATCGCACATTGTGCGGGAGGTGCTGTAGATTATATTGACCAAGAAGACTGGGACGACCCTTGCAATGGAAATTATGCTATGCCAAACTTAGACTGGAGCAAAGGAAATGTATTTCAAATTCAATTTCAATATTTAGGTTTTGGTGCTATTAAGTTTTATATTGAAAATCCCATAACAGGATTATTTCAATTAGTTCATATGATTGAGTATGCGAATGCTAATACTGGTGTAAGCCTGCGAAATACGACATTACCTTTTACGGCAGTAATGAGAAATGATGCAAAGACTGGAATACAATCACTTAAAACAGCGAGTTTATTCATTGAAGGAACGAATACTATTAATATCAGTATAATAAACGAAGTGGAAGGAAGTAAAGCAGCAAACACCACTGAAAGTCCTATTATCAGTATAAGAAACAAAGCGGTATTTGATGCGGGCGGTGCTAATTTAACAAATTATTCAAATGTTTATCCAACTTTGATAAGTATTACAAATGAAGATACTAAGTCGAATGTTGTCAGAATGGTATTAAATGGAACACTAACTGGAGCAGGTTTTGCAGAAGTTGATTCTAAGTATTCAATTGTAGATACTGACACAAAGGCGAGTGCTATCACAAATGGAACAACAATTTTTAAACTATATGTAAATAGTGCTTCAACTCAACAAATCAATCTTAGAAGTTATGATATATATACCTATCGCCGAGTGATGTATTAACTTTTACACAGAAGTCACAGTGTCTCTGCTGGTGGAGGAGGAAATATCAATATTATCGCTAATTTTATTGAGGATCAGTGATACAGAAAAAAAAAACAATGAAGGTAATATGATATTAGAGATATTTTTTTACCGCATCTTTGTTATTAAAATAAGGTTGTTGAATTAAATATTCAAGGTATGGTTTATCAATCTTAGCAACATCTTCAATTTTCATTTTTTTATACTTTCCATATTGAAGAAAAATATCGGTTTCATTTTGCTGGTATTCTTTCTTTAATATACATCCTTCTTCTGTACATGTAGCATTCGCTATTTCTTCACCCACATTAGCCTTGATTTCAGTGATACTAGTCTCTTTTAAATCAGTCGCCGTAAATGGTGTGCTCGGTTCCTCCATCATTTTTTGTAATGTAGCCTCCAATGGAATAACTACTTTCACATTGTCGTCGCGGGGTTTGTATTGCTCATAGAAAGAAACAATGTCAGGCTTAGTCCATTTAATTGTCGGCTTTTTTATTTCGCCGTCAAGGTTCCATTTTTCAATTTCATTCAAGTAGTCTTGTTTTGTGTTCAGGTCTGACATGATATAAAAAGATTTTAAAAAAATCTTTTAGCAAAAATATTAAATGTATTTTTTTACTTCACTTTTAATGTCTGTAAATTTATCAAACCACGGCTGTTTCATAACCCATTCTAGGTATGGCTTATCAATAGTTGCAACATCTTGAATTTTCTTACCTTTGTATTTGCCAAATGGAAAAGTATCCTCTGGCTTCCCTTCTCTACTTTTTTCAATTGCCTTCATTTCTTCGTCAATCATCTGTTGGACATCTCTTACTGAAAAGAATTCCTTATTCTTCTCAATTGAAAGTCGTCCAAATTTTTCAGATAGTCGGTGGTCATTGGTCTATATAGTGGTAAAAAATTTTATGGAAAAAAATTAATTAATTGATTATTATTAAATTTTAAGAGCGGACACGAAGCCGTAAGGGATACTATCATTTTCGTTGACAAACTCACGCCCGCACCATCTTGTTTTATTAGCTACTTTTACTACATTCTTTTGGTGTTGTATGCTAGAGTGTTCAATGTGTTGTTGTTTGCTGTTTCTGCTAGTATGTATTTTCTTCATTATAAAATCTCTGGTATTAGTTAAACTTTCGCCCTTATCCATTAACTCATAAGCGGTTGGATTTAATTTTTTCAAATCCAAACCTTTTCCTCTAAAGTGGAAATGAGTTTTACCTTTTTCTTCCCCTTTCTTTACATACTCCAACATATACAATTTTGGTGCTATCCATAATCCCCTTATTATTTTACAATCCGTTCCAAGGTCATCATCCATTCCTCCGATTGTTTTATCTCTAAATCTGTTAATTCGTTCAATGTTTCTTACATGGCTTTGAATGCTGTCTGTGTCTGTATAATAATAATCTCGGTCGTGGTCGTTGTCTGGGTTGGCTTCGGTCATATACTTATACATAATTCGTCTGCTGTATGCTAGTATAAATGCCCCGCAGTGAGTGGGCTTTGCAATTTTTTCTTCTTTCAATTTGTCATCTCTTGGAATACCAGAAATTAACCATAATTCACCATTAGCCTCTTCAAACTTTTCAATATCTGTTATCACATGTTTAGCCCAGAATTTGTTATGAATTTGCTTACAGAATTAATCGGTCTTTGAATTGTCTTTCCGTATAAAGCATTCATAAATAACTTTGCTAACAAATACTGCGGTGTGCCTTTTTTTGAATTTTGTTTTCGTTTAAATAACTCTAATATGTAATCTTTGAGTACTGGTTCGGCTCCTTCTGTATAATAGCCTCGATTTATTTTGACTTTGTATCCAAGTTCAATCATATCTTCAATATCAACAGAAGTGAGCCATTGGTCTTTCATATCTCTTAACTCCCACTTTAAACACCCCTTACTATCTCTATAAGGAACCCGTGGATGTAATAGATTTTTTGGAGATATGTAATCAACATTATATATTCCTAGTTTCCCTTTCATTTCTCCTTCACATTTCTTAATTTCGCCCGTCATATAATTTTCAAGCATTGCCGTTGGATAAAGACTTACAACATCCGCATCAATAAGATAATCTTTAACCTCATCAAAATCAATATCGCTGTTTATGTATTTTTGATATTGCTCGGATATAAATCTCCTCTTGCTTGGATAAGTCCTTGCCCCATATAATGCTTTTCTAAAATCCGCTTCTTGTTCTAACTTTGGAAGTTGAATTATGTATTGTTTATCAATTTTCTTTTTCCAAAGATTAAAGGTTAAAGAAGACGTAGACATAAACTCCGATAAGTTCGTTTTATGTTCTTCATATATCGGTTTATTTAGTGTTTCGTATAGTTCCTTCAATCCCATA
>WBZZ01000280.1:177500-198439 GCA_019918135.1 Paulinella micropora
GTATGTTTGTAGAAAATGATAAAGCTTTGAGAGAGGCGATAGTAGGGATATTTCATGTTGATGACTTGTTGTTCACCGCACCAAACAAACAAGCATATGAGCGTTTTGCGTCCGCATTAGAAAAACATTTCCAGCTCAAAAGACTCGGTATTGCCCGTGAATTCAAAGGAATAGAGATAGAGCAATCGACCGGGAAAATAATTTTGCATCAGCGAAAGTATCAGCAGCAGATACTAAAAGAGGTAGGCTACGATTCTGCTAAACCCGTTAGTACTCCAGCGCAAGAACATTTCACGGAACCGATGTCGGAATCAGCTAGCTTGCGAAAATTTTCAATTCCTAGTCTAGTTGGTCGTTTGCTATGTCTCGCAAAGATGACAAGACCCGATATAGAACAAGCACTAAATTCGGCAAGTGTCATGCAAACTATCGATAAGGGAATAACTTATGCGATGTTAGGCAGAATCTTTCGTTATTTAGTTAACTCTTATCGAGGTTTAGCTTACCATGAGCCTAAGTCAGAGCAAGAAGGGCAAACCTATCCAAAACTTTCCATGTGGCCCGACGCGGCTCACAAAGTTTGTAAGAAAACAGGGAAGTCCCGCACTGGATTCGTGATCCTATGGGGCAGCGATCCAGTTGCATGGTTATCAAAGCGACAGAGTTGCATCGCCCTGAGTTCCAATGATGCTGAAATATTTGCAGCAACTGAGTGCATTAGAGAGGGACTTGCACTAAAACACATTACACAAGAACTAAACATAGCCCAAAAGAGCCCGATAGAATTATTCGAGGATAACTCTCAAACAGTCTTAGCGGCAGAGAGGGGTATGTCAGGTAATAGAACTAAACACTTACCTTTAGAATTACACTTTATGCACCACCTACAGAGAGACGGTGAGATTAAGTTTGTAAAAGTAGGTACGAAGAAGCAGATAGGTGATGTAATGACAAAATATTTACCGAAAGAACAATTCGAGTATTTACTTAACAAATTTACGGTAAAGCTCAAGTAATTTCGGGATTTGCGTGTCCACTCACCTATATTTGCTTTGAGTGTTTTGTGCAGTTTGTTGCTTGTTGCAGCAGCTTTGTTTTGCGCAGGGGTCAAGAGCCGTCGAGCCGAGGCTGGGTAGCCGACTGCCACGCGAGGCCGGCAGCCGCGAGGCTTTCCCTGGCTAACTTAGCAATTTAAATTCTTTCTATCATTCTTTCTGTCCTAGAATAGGAAATCTAAATTTTTTTGATTTTGCTACCCTCTACGGGAAGCGCTTGCAAATTTTTGAACACATACATACTTCATACATGTTACTGCATGACTACACATATATACATACATAGAGGATGTGATGTAAATGGGAGTTGATATTTAACCCCTTCGGGTAACCCATAACTGATCCTCAACACTATTTTTTCATATTTACACACTAATATAGCCTATGACTTGCGACTAAGGGGGAGCGTTGTAATGTACTATTAATACCCGTTACTCCACCTAGTCAATTTACCGGTAATTTGGATAGTCTTAGTCATAGGCAAGTTCATAGGCCGGACAGTTATTAATACCTTTATTACTGACAAGGACACTTTCTAGAGTATTCGCGAATCATAGTCTGGAATGCCTAGAATCAAATGAGTATTACCATTCTGTTAAGGTCACCACATTTTGTGTGACCCAAAGTCATTAAAAGTCTTTTCTTCGGTTATTCTTTACCCTTAGCGGGGTAGCTTCCCTAAACTCTGTGTTTGAGTGATAGATTACTTTGATATCTCGTCAAGATATGGTTATACACGTTTTATTTATTATATATACTTTCGAGCAGGTTGAAAACGATAATATTAAGACAAGTAACCGGTACTACTTTTTACGCCTGATAATATTATCGTTAGGGCTGACATTGGGAAATGGCTCTCTATTTCCTTTTTGTTGCTTGGCTCTGACAGTCTTCTACATTTTCCCATCATACTTGTTTCCTCTCAGAGTCTTTTGCAGAGGAGGAAGATTAGGTTATTCTCAGAGTGCTTGGATTGAGTGGATTTAGACCCCGGCTTGCATTAAATAATATCTTTGATTTTAACCGACAAAAGTACACACATACATGCAAAAAATTATCATAAAAGACACATACCATGCATGACCACACTCAATATATCATTTGTTGCTTACTTATGTACATATTCTGTGTGTATATATTATGTATGTATGTGCCCTGTGTGTGTGTGTGTGTGTGTGTACTTTGTAATCATAACAAAAAATTTGGAGCGAAAGGGGTGGTGTGTGGCAGGCTTTTAACCATAACAGCTGCTATTTATGTTATAGTTAGAACCATACTTAACATAATTTTTAAGACTATAAAATAGTCAATACCCCCCTCCTGTGTGTATGTATTGAATTTGTGTGACGGCAGGCTTTTAACCATAACAGCTGCTATTTGTGTTATAGTTAGAACCATACTTAAAATTATTTTTAAGACTATAAAATAGTCAATATATACTGTTAGACTACTGTTATTAATAAAGCAATCTATGATAGCTACTACACTCTCAATGTGGCAGGGACCCTACACAGTGTTAGAACAAGTAGGGGCTCTGACCTACCGAAGACAGGGGTAAGGGCAAGACACTGGTGGTTCACGTCCGACGCTTAATGCGCTTTAAACCCATGCTCGACCGTAACGAGACTATGGCGGACGCTATCCAAAAGCTGAACGTAAGCTTGCGTGCCCCGCCCAAGCGCCGTGATAAGACGGCCGAGGCGAAGGAAAACCCCGATCAGCCAATCCCGGCTGCGGAGAATAACGCAGCATCGGCACCCAGCCAGGAGGGAATGGACGTCGACCAAGACGACGGATCCTCCCCGGCAGTTATAGCTCCGCGGCCGGACATACATCCGCAGACCGAACAGGAGGAAAAGGCGGACATCGCCCCTCAGCGCCCACAGGACGAGTCCAAGCTGAAGAAAGGCGAGGACGTCAAGACCATCCATTGGCACGTGGGCAAGATATATATCCTCCATCCACCGACGGCCCACGTAGGCGACGATTGCCTAAGTGACTTCTTCCTAATGAAAGTCAAGGAATGGAAACCGAAGGTCCGCGCCACAAGGGCACACAAAGCGACCGCGGCCGAACCGCCCGTCCTCCAATTCTATCGGTCACACCAAGACCTCGATGATCCAGAATCCCGAGTCTTCTACCCAGTTTATCGAGACGGGAAGGACGTAGAGACGTTCTGGAAGGGCATTACCGATAAATCGCCCGGATATAAACCCTGGCAGATCCAGGTATGGCCGCGCATGGTATTAGATTACCCATTCGACCTCCAACATGACCGAATCCCAATAAGGGTACGGGACGAGATAGCTGCGGAAGAAATCTCTACTGGTCTCATAGGGGCACCAGCACCGGGTAAATACGAACCCGGCCGGCTAGGCCAAGCTGCTGATTAAAATCCAGACGCGGTCGAAAGTAGTCGAGGGGATGATCGATGAAACGCATAGCGAAAACACGGGTAGTATAGGGGTACCGGGCCCAAGCGCACCGCGCGGAAACCTAGCCACTTCCATATTACTAGGGACACACCCGAAGATGCCTGTCTTGTTTAAAATACTACCTAAGTCCGCTCTTCTACGAGAAGGGGGGAATCGGACCTAACATGATATAACATACGGGAAAAATGACCCTGCCCCGCCCACCGTGGGGTGCGACGGCCCTGAAGGTATCTTGACGGGTCGGTAGTTGGTGTTGCCACCATGGGTCGGAATAATTTCGGGCTAGCTCAACTGGCCATTGCACATCACACTCGCCTCCTCCCGAGTTGCTAACCCGCCTCCCGCGGCTCTGGCATGTGTAGGGTGTGATAGATTATTCCCCACATAATGTTATGTCATTTATGTCACTCTCAACACACTACAACAACTTTAATGAAAAAAGGCGCCAACAGACGCGCCACGTAACTTGACTGGCCGGATCATAAGTAATGGCTCCGATACGGCCGGTCCATAACTATTAATTAATTATTAGTTCCAACACTCCCCCTGGAACAAAGTAAATTAATATTAAGTTACTGCCGTTCCTAATTAAGTTACGTCTCCTACTACTATTTTGTGAAACATTAGAAAACACAAACTCAAAACATATTCTCTTACCCTCACTTTCTCCGAGAAATAATGTTGGGGTTGGCTACCCTCCTATCCACAGCGAGTACGTATCGACTAGAGTACGTACAAGGCAGCGAGCCTGTGCTATATTCGGGCCTACCCAACGAGAAGAGGATTAACTCTCTACTCTCCATATCTCGCAAATCAGTCAGAGAAACATGTCAAAACCACATGCATATATATCATATAAGAATACAGAGATATGATAATAACTTCAAAAAGAAGTAATAACATAAACCTGTGATAAATATATGAAAGTATATATGTGTATATATGATATATATTCACATATGATCATAACATGAAAACTAAAATTTGGAAACGCTTCCCGTAAGGGGATATATAAAAACGACAAAAATAATATAATATATGGAGACAAAGACACAATATCTGTAATTATTGGCGTGTCTGGTACATCCGACTGGTCTGACGTACATCCGTGTTGTTCCACATTCCCATGTGGCACGTTCACCGACCAGCCGGACTCCATGTTGGTCTCTTATAGGTTTTTTGTATATATAGTGTGATTAGAAATAATTCTCGATATAGGAAATACGAATTCAGAGGTAGTACGTATTCCCGAGCTTGCACCAGCACGGGAACACGCAGTGTCATACTTAGTAATTATATTGCTAAATTGTTGGGGCGAGAATCACTCTTCGCCGCCGCCGGTCCAGCTTCGCGGGCGCTTCTCATCCTCCCCCTAGACTTAGCGAAGTTATGCAACTAAATAGGTAATACGTCTTAATGGAGGGGGGGGGGGGGGGGGGGGAGAAAGGTTGAAAGTCCAGGCACATCTTGCCTCTTCTCCTGCAAGGAAGTATGACGTCGCTGGGAGCGCGTTAATCGTCACGCTCGCGCTCAAGTCACCTATATCACTCCCCTCTATGTACAGTATGCGAGAAGAATATAATTATAAATGATCATAGCGTGAATCGTTATGCAGGAAATACCCGGTACTTACAACGCGATTTAACACCAAACTTTGCAAGAAATTCTTTCGCCAACTTCACCGAGATTTGGTCAGCCAGATAATTGAATTTTTCTTACGTGAAATTTATTTTGGTAAATAAATCCGCGATGTTTTCCTCCGTCGGTACCCGGAACAACTTGACAACTCCCTTCTTAACCAATTTCTCGAGCAGGTGGTACCTGACATCGATATGGTTGGTCCTTGACTCCCCTAACCCTCTCTTTGAGAGGATGATGGTCCCCTCATTGTCCTCGAACAAGGGGGTGAAACCTTTTATGGGCAAACCGATGTCACGGAGGCATTGTCTCAACGCAAGCAACTCCCTAACAGCTTCGTTAGCTGATACGGTCTCCGATTCAAGGGTGGATTGGGCTATGACAGTCTGAAGCTTAGAAAACCAAGCTACCGGTGCCCCGTTGAAGAGAAAGATATACCCGGAACGGGATTTCCTCGTGACCTTTTCTCCAGCAAAGTCTGAGTCGACGTATCCCACAAGGGGATGCTCATCTATCAGCTTTTCGACATTGGCGATAACGGGGACGCTGAAGGCATTGATTTCCGTGACCTCACACAAGTAAAGTTCAAGTGCCCTTTCGGCGGCCGACAATCCCTTTGTAGGTTTCCAGGATTTGGGGGGCTTGGGGACAAAGAACCCTTCGGTCAACATCTTGACCAACCTCCTATCACCCCGTTTGAAATATAGGGCTCTAGGGGTCAGCAACCATAGGAACATACGGTGAACCATGGCATAAGATATTTCAGGGGATGGGACTTGTTATTTCGCTGCTAAAGGGCAGATCAAGAGAGGGCGAGTGTAAACAGCAGCAAAGATAAGCATGCCGATCAAACATCTAAGGTCATACTTGAGCAGGCGGTGTCCGACTTTCAGGGGGGCAGGGTTCTCTGATGTGAAGGGGGTTTTAGCAGGCACCTCCTTCATATAATCAAGCTCACCTAAGATGAGAAGCTCATATTTTCGTTGGTGTAGTAAAATCCCTTTATCAGATTGGACTATCTGGATGTTTTTGAATTCCGTGGCTTTCCCTAAGTTCTTACACCTAAATCCATGCTTTTTCATACTTTCTACAAGGGTGTGTTTGGTCTTGTCAGCGGCATGAAGACCATCATCGACATGAAAAGAGAGGAGCTGGGTACTTATAGGGTCCCTAGCGTGCTTGATAAAGGAAGCCCGGTCAAGAGAGAAAATAATAAACGCTTGCTTTCCGACTAACTCCTTCGACATTAAATCATACCACAATATCCCTGCCTCAGGATGACCATAAAGGGCCTTCCTGAGGAGCCAAACAAAACCTTCTCTCTCAAAACCCCGGGGGGGGGGGGGGGGGGGGGGGGGTTGACGTAGATGTCATAAGGCATTTTGGCATGTAAGTAGGCAGTGGTGAAGTCAATAAGCCACAAGTGTATGCCGAAGCAGGCAGCATAAGCAATGATGAGAAGGATAGTGCGGTGGTGTGCGGTGGGTGAGTATGTGCGTTTGGGGTCATATTGCAGGCCCGCTTTCAGGAGATCTCCCCTCCGGGTGATCCTAGCTTTATGATACTCATCACTCGTTCCTTGCTGCTTAATTGTGTCTATCCATTTTAGAGGGATAATGGGAGTGCCTGATCTTCTCGCCTCACTCTCTTCTCTCCATTCGAATGCTTTGAGCTCTTCTTGCTGTCTTAATTCTGTCTCTCGCGCTTGTCTCCTATCCTTCGGTTTTTGCACGACGGGGAATTCCGGGATTTGCTCGGTGATAAGACAGTAATCAATTCTCTCTTCTTTCGCACTTACCGAGATATGACTTCTGGTTCTCCCGGGAATTACGTTCTCCTGAGAGATATTTCCTTGCTCATGAGATCTCCATCCCGGGTGATGCTTGTCTTTTCCCCAGCTACCCTAACTCTCTCCCCCTCGGCATGGCCGAATTCACTGGTTGCATTGGGGTCTGGGCATGCTGGTTCAACAATAGCCTTCGGTATGAGAGTAGGGGGGGTTACTCCCGCTGAAAGCTCGTACTTCAAGATCTCAGAATCTATTATTTTCTCCGTAACACCATCGTCAAACTTAACGTTGTGGGCTGGGAATCGTTTCTTTCTTCTGACAACGGGGGCAGACGGGTCAAGAGTAACTCCCTTCCGTAAAGTGGAATTCCACTTATCTCCATAAGTGGATTTAGCCCACTCTTCCCCGAAAGCCCGTGCCGGGATCTGAACCATCTTCCCAGACAAAATAACTTTAAGTTTGGGTTTCTCCCCCTCGAGCTCTTTCCCACTACTTTGACATTTTTCTCCCCCTGACTCATGCCTATATTCCGTGAAGACGGGGTAGGGGGAATAAGTTCAGGGAGATTACTGAAATCATGACTTGGGGCATCCTCTTGGTCACTTGACACTATCACTAGCAACGATCACCGAGTCATCATCACTTTCAGGTCCTTTCTGGGATGTCGTAAATGTAGTGGGGGCTTTCTCCGTACTTTCATTATTACTAGTAGCAACTACAGCAGATGAGGTAGATGCACTATATGTAGTTTCCGGTACTTCGAAGCTAACATTCTTTTTGGGCGATGTATCGACTGGGGGCAGAACAGCAGAGGGTGTGGCCGATTTTCATTCGACCGAAAACATACCCTCCTCTGCTGTTCCTTCGAGGTTTTTGGATGCCTCTCGTCTACCCAGTTTCCATACTTCGAACATAACATCCCGGACATTACCGTGTATTACACGCGCAACGGGATCATAAACACGATAGTACCCGGTATTATGTTCGTAACCTAAAAAGATAACTTTCTTTCCTCTCTCGCCTTTCCCCCGCCGAGCCTTGACCTTCATCACTGCAGCGCAACCAGTAGGGCGAAGGTGATGTAGGTATGGTTTCCGGCGGTGAATGACTTCAAAAGGGGACTTACCCTTAAAGGGTCCTTTAGCTATCGGGAGGAGGTTGTTAATATAAGTGGCGTTTTTTCCATCTCCGTCCAGAACTTGGGAGGGAGCTCAGCATCACTTAGCATCGCCCTAGCAGGTCCACCGTTGGTTTGGTGAGACCTCTCTATCTTTGAGACTGCCTGTTTCTCGGCCGTTGGTGCCTCAATCAAGATAGGCTGATTAACATTAACCTACTCCAGAAAAGTTTCATATCGACCATATTCTTGGTCACAGGTAATAAATTGGACTTTCCGGTTTGTATGTCTTTCAAAGAAAGCGACGGCCTTAATACAGTACGGAAAAAATTCATTCTTATGACGTAAATAATAGTCGAGCTCGAAGTTTGAAGCGAGACATTTGACCGTAAATTTGTATCGCTTACCATCCCATGATATGGTGTTCCACCATCCTTGTGTGTCTGTGGAAATATGAACCCCGGAATGATGTTCAACAATGTGATGGTTTTTGTGGAAGTGTGGTGCTTTCTTTATTTTATTCCTTGAGCAGTACTCACACTTCATAATCCTTTCTCGCCATCCTACCCCTACTATCTTCACCCCCACGTAGTGAGCCATTCTTTCCATAGCTTTTACCCCTCTATGTTTACACATGCGGTGAAAGACAGTAGCGTGGATATGCTGCATTGCTCACTATGTGTGGGTCCGACAACAGGGTTTAATAATTTTGACATTTGACAACCAACATCATGTTCATGAGTTCGTGAGGTGTGCGAACATACATCATTTGGCATGACTAAACAACAAGCCAAACTCTGCGAACAGTATTCACCCTTCTCCGTATTTATTTCGCAAGACAACGGGACATATGATTTATTGTCATGACACCCCCACCCGCATACACATGGGACATCATTACAATATACACCATTGTACACGGGAAGAGTTTTTGGTTGTGTAGGACGGCGAGGGGGGAGTCAGAATGTGACAGTGGATGACGGTGTCCCCTCTTTCTACTTTCACGTTCTGCTTTTCAAGGGGGACTGGTTCGTATCCTTGATTTGGGTCCAAAGGGGGCATCCCCGGGGGATCGAAGACGAATAGATTGTTAGGCAAAGATCTGCCTCTAGCTACGATCTGTTCTTCCTCGATATGGATTGGGGACTTAAGCACAACCACCTGGTTATTCTGATGGACTACAGCCAGTCCTCGCTCCAACCAAGCCGAAGTAGCCACTAAACCGTAGCTCAAATGGGGGTTGTACGTTGTGTGGGAATCATACACATGGATCGGTTCTCCATTTGCTCCAGAGAGCTGCGTCAAAACTTTCCCCTTGTACTCCGTTTTAATGCTCCCTTTCGCGATTTTGAACTTCTGAGGGTTATGTTTCATTCTCACGAACACATCCTTATAGGGTGATTGGGACTCGCTAGCCCGATTATCATCTACCCAAACCATCCCCGCCATACTCTTTTCAGGTGTCTCTTTCTCATCTCCCTCTTTCTCATGCATCATTATGACACAATCTTTCTCAGATGGAGGTGAGGTGTTTGAGTTAGTGTTGGAAGATGTGCTAGGTCTTGATGGTGGAATGTCTCAGACGTTCTCCTCCTCTACCCCTATCAGTTGTAGGTATTCCCGGTATTCCAGTAGTTGAGTCCTGAGATGTGGAAATCCCGCAACGAGTCCCCTTGCAAAAGGGTTATTCCATTTGTGTGCCATGGAAATGACGAAACTTTGAATATCCATATAGAGTTCGTCATAAAACTCATTAACTTCCCTTCCCGGTAATGAGAGAATCTCTCACCTCTAGCTCTCTAGCGCCCTCTGCCAACGCACCGAGCAACCTATGTATCTCTCCAAGAGATGGTATCTCTCCATTTCTCCCTACTATCATCATCTTCCCTTCATCCCATCGCCATGCAATCGTGGGGTCTCTCCTAATTCTATCGCTCTCTCTAACTCTCTCTCCCTCCCCTCATTCAACTCACTAGGTGCAAGGCGCGATGAAGGGGAATGTGTAATACGACGGTCAAACGAAGAGCGTGCTCCCTTGGCTTCCCCTTCTTCTCCCCCTGCCCCATCCTCAGCGCTCATCTCTTTCTTAGAGTTCGAGCGTTGTACAGATGGTGCAGGAGAAGAAGAGGACTTCTGGGGAGAAGCATAAGAGATGGTTTAATCATCATCTTCGTCAGTCATCGTCTCTCCTTCACCTCTCTCTCCTTTTTGGTTATTTCCCCCTACTGCAACCTCAACGTTCTCACTCGTTTCTGTGTTTGAGTCAGAACGTTGTACAGCTGAAGTAGGGAGTGTATGTCTTGTGAGAGAAGATGATGACGCACTAGAACTGTGAGAAGAAACAGGTCTGTATGGTGACGTGTGTGTGGACGACGGCGTGAGAGGATCGGGTTGAATAGGGGGGGACTTCTGATCTGTCCTAATCAATTGACGCGTTATCCAGTCCATAGGGGCTAGCATCAATCCATAGGTGTACGGTGTACCCCCCCTCCCCCCCCATGTTCAGCTGAGCTGAGTCTAATAACTGCCAGTAAGTCAGCCCTATTTTGCTCACTACTGATATGGTGGGAACAGAAATCGCATCCCTGTTTTTCCATCCTCTTAACATATTCGCCACCTGATCTCTAACCCCGGGCGGCCCCTACCCTCCATGAAGAACGAGCGTTATTCACGTTGAACCCATCACATTGCTTCATGTTTGAAACAATGATCATACTCCCTCTAATGGGTTGTGCCCACAGATTGAGAAGTGGGCCGTCGTCCTCACGTAAGTTAAGAAAAGTAGAACCCCGGGATTTCATTAAGACCTTCCTGTAACCCCCCTTGACACGGCGAAGCCCCCACCCTTCCTCCATAGGATGTATTACCCCAATTGGTGTTGGGTCGCCCACCATGTCAAGGGGAGTAATGAAACGATTATCTTTCAGGAGGGGAATAAAGGGAGATCGAGGGACAGGAAAGATGAACAGACATGTCTTGTGCGTGTGTTGCTCTTTTTCTTCTTATTCTTCGATTCTGATGCGTGAGGTGGCGATGTTTGTGGTCCAAAAGAGGAAGTGGGTGGGGTGTTGTCAAGTGAGGGATTTGATTCTTCTTCGTCCGTTTCCTCCCTCTCCATCATGTTTATGCTTAACATATGGTTGATGTACCCTATTTCCCCTACTCCCTCTTCTCCTCCCTCTTCATCATGAGTAACAGACTCTTCGTCTGAATCAAGAGCTTCGGATTCCTCTCCTTCTTCTTCAGAACTACCAGAAGAAGAGGAATCGGAACCTCCTGCGTTCAGACTAATCGTCTTTGTCTTAGCTGTTTTCTTCTTGATGAAATCAGATAACTTCAGCTTCCTTTTCTCCTTTCCCCCTTCTTTCTTCTGTCGTCTCATCTTTCTCCTCCCTTTACTGCTCTCCTTAGTCTTTTCAGTCTTAGTTAGACTCAGCTCTCCTACTCCTTTAGCTAAGTTAACTATTCTCGCTGCCTTATGGGGCAGTTCACCGGGACATGTCCGTCTCGGGGGCACTCAGAGAGAGTACAAGGGACAATGCATATTTTGATCTGATGATCACCACGACAGTTATAGCAACCTTCCTTATGGGGTGTCCTCCCAGCTTGATTTCCCATAAGGTTGACTGTTATGGGGTCGCTTTTAGTTCCCGTACCAGATGAAGTTTTAGACGAAAGGGAACGAAAACCGCCCCCTGACGAGTAAACTTGTTTTTTCATCTTGTTTTTGGGTTCCTCTGTCTGAGCAATATGCTCTATCACTTTCACAAAGGATTCCCAACCCGGTCGCTCCTGCGGAAGGAGACTGGTGACCTTGTTGCGAAAACTATCAAACTCGGTCAAGTGTTCGATCTTTTTCATGACCATCTCTATCTTTACTAGTTCAGGGTATGGGACCTTTATAACTGACTCTTGATCAGCAACATTGCTGTGGAAGAGGGTTAACCAAGGTCTTACGTCTTGGACCTTCTTAGGGTAGAAAAGATTAAGGAAGTCTTGTCGTTCTTTCCATTTAACAAGATCAAGACCACCATATCTTTTCCTTAAAGCCATGAAACATTCGATTCCATCTGATCCCGCTGCCACGGTCCTGATGACAAACATAGCTTCCTTGTCCTTAGAGCAGGAGTGAATTAAGAGAGCAAAGATAAATCTGTTGTGTTTCAACCTATCTCTTTCCTCAATCTGCTGATAGTACTTTTCTGTAGCGAAAGAGGCAAGAAGGGGATTTGGCCCGGCCTAGATGCGATAGTCATGATAGGGACCGAACTCCAGTCAGGCTCTTTCGAGTTTGCTCAACAGTTGCTGGGGTAGAAGAAGGATCATGGCAGGCGAAGCAGAACTAGTAGTAACGTCTTGTTCTTGTTTGACAGGCAGAGCAGGTCCTAATTCTCATCCTCGCTATCTTCTGTGGGTGAAAGAGGTGGTTCTGTAGGTAAGTTGAAAGCAACTGTCAGTTTCGCTTGTGTAAACAAAGGGTGTCGCTTATGGGGAGGTAGCTCCGAGTCCCCTATCGCCAATGGATCATAGATCGCCAAAACCGCAAGGAACCCATATTCACAATTATCCCAATCTGGGTCTCTGCTATTAAATGGCGGAGGATCCACTTTGAACACTTTGTAATGCCCCCAACGATAGCTCGTAAAAAGTCGGTAATACAACCAAACACAGTCCTCAAGAATGAGAATGATGTCTCGTTGTATTAGCTCAGTGAAGCCAAAAAGGAAAACGGCAACAGACCAGGAATAAAATGGCATCAGGTCCAATCCGGACAAATAATACTGAAAAACAAGCTGGTGCACCTGTCACCAGGAAAAGGTATTTTTACCGGCTATCCGGGGGGTGATGCCTACAGTACCCCCTCCCGATTTTATGACGGAAATAGCATTTTCGTCATACACCTTCTGATTTCTTTCTGCAAATAGTATGCGCTATGGAGTCATGCCACACAGCGCATCGACCCACGGATAGACGCTAAAAGACGATAAAATATATCCTCATACGGCACGTCAAAGCGGATTCTCTAGCCTTTCTTGTAAATTTTGAACTCCTTCCCCTCAATTTCTTTTTTTTTCTTTTTTTTTTTCGGCAGTATGTCAAGAACAAACGTACAATTAATAAAAAATACAAGCAACGTGGTGCTGTAGTACGATTCCCCCTTTGATCTCCTTCTTCTTCTTATCATTATCATTATTATTATTATTATTCACAGTTAGATCGTAAGTACATTATCTTTTTTAATGACATACCCTTGTATAAGGCGGATATCCTATGATATAGTATTAGGGGGCCAGTCCTAATAGCTATATCCGAAGTCGAGGTGTATGTACCCGACCCTGCGATATACCGACACAAGTAGAGATTGACCGTGCTCAGGTACGACAGTATATAATCTATCGTAAAAATAATTTAATGAAAGTTTCAGAGAACATTTTATTTTCGAGAACATCATCCCAGGACTTGGAAAGGGTCATACCCGGGAACACCATCGCTCAATACACTAGCGATCCCCGTATACGGTGTAGTATCATCGTCGATCGACCTTTCGCACTCGTATGTTGCGATCGAATGCCAAGTTATATCACTGAGTCTTTTTAATATTCATATTGATAACTGATGATGCATGATCAAATCATGATACGCCGTGGGCAATCAATCAGTTTATTTGAGACGCATAAAGAAAAATAGTTTCTTTGTCACTGCCTTCGTCGTCTGGCGCGGATTTCTTTGCCTGGTGGAGGACCACCAACAAAAGTCAGATCGAACTTTGACTGTTCGAGAATGTCCCAGATCTTATTAGGGATTCCGCCCAACGATAATTCAAAAGGGACATCAAGCACTCCTCTTGGCAGTGTCTGAATGGTCCACGCAGTGTAATCCTTGTCTCTGGGAGTAATTGTATCATCCCATGTCTCGAGACTTTTTGCGTCTTTATATACTAGCAGATAATGTCTTGCCTTTGGAACCTCAACCGGGTCCATACTTCTCCAGAACTGGAGTATCGGTTGTACTATCTTTGCGGCTGATGATATTTTGAGTGTCCGTGTGACACGCATCTGTCGTGGGACCGCCACGACCCGCATCAAGTATAAGTCTGAGAGAGTGTCATCAGCGACATGTTGTTCCGCTGGTCTCATCAGATAGAAAACATTTTTCACCCATGCGATGGTTGCTATCGCATCGCCTTCCTTCCATCGCTCATGGACAATCTCAACGTTGCCCGCGTTTGGGTCAGTGTCCGTCCCCTCCTCCTCCTGGTGGACGTCCTTTGATCTCATCGACCTCATCGCCTTCCTCGGTTGGTCGTTGATAAGATCATTCCGCGCTCTCCTTAGCTGCGCCTCTGTGATCTTCTCCTTCTTTCCGCTATGCTCTCGCGGAGACTTGGACTGAGTCCCCACCGCGCTTATGCGGTCAGTCTTCTCCTTGCTGTTCACCTCACTCTCCTCCTTCTCAGCTATCGGTGCCCGATAAGCATCGTCTTGGTCTATGCCAGCCTCCTTGTGGATGGGCGGCACCTCTTTGAAATCATCCTTCATCCGTTTTAACGCCTCCTCAACGGATTCATCGTCCAGTAAGAAGGGATCATACTTAATCAGCCTTCTTACATTCACAATTTGCACCTTCCCTCTACCCCTGATCTTGTAATTCAGAGGTCCCGTCTGTTCCATAATCTGATAAGGTCCTTTCCAGTGAGTGAACAGCTTAGAGCTGACTCCCTTCGGGACTTGAGGATGGTACAATAGTACAATATCCCCGACCTGGAACTTGATCTGATCCAAGTGCGCTTGTCGCACCCCTTCAGCATCAGTCTTTCGGCGCTCCGCCTCTCTATGCGCCCTGACTATTTGTTCCGCCTCCATCTTCACTCTAAGTCTCATCCCAAACAACTCATCCGCATCTGCCCAAGTGTCTTTTGGGTGAAGGAGCGAAGTCGGGATATCAGGCTCACGCCCATATACTAACTGATATGGCGAGATTGAGCTCTTCGAGCCTCCTAACGCCGTAGAGGGTAGACAGTTCATTGCAAACGCAAATGATGGTGCTGCCTCGACCCATGCTCTTTGATTCTCCTTCTTCGTGCAATACATCTTTAGCGAGGCTTTGAGGGGTCTGTGTACCCGCTCGATTTTCCCATTTGCTCGCGGGTTATAGGCAGTAACATATTGCCATTTCATCCCGTAATACTTAGATAGTTTGTCGATGACCTCGTTATTAAAGTCCGAGCCTCGATCAGAACATATCTTTCTTGGTACTCCGATCTGTGAGATGATCCTATCGATCAGCGCCTCGGCCGTCGTCTTGCCGGTAACGTCTTTGACAGGGATGATCCACACATAGTTGGTGGCTCTGTCAATAGCCGTAAGGAGGTATTTGTAACCATCCTTCGATTCTGGGAAAGGTCCCACATGATCAATGTGTATAAACTCAAACATCCCCGCATGAAGAGGAAATTCGCCAATCAGGCCGAAATTTGCCTTCAGTGGTGTTTTGTTTATCTTGCACGGGATGCATACATCCACCGCCTGATCTATCTCCTCCTTCATCTTCTTCCACCAGAATCGCCTCGCTACGAACATATGAGTTCGTTGTCGACCCGGATGCGCCAAAAGTGGGTAATTGTGGGCTGCGACAAATATAAATCGTCTCAGACTCTCCGGTACCCAAAGGGTCCATTTGTCCGGCTGTGACGCATAGCGACCGTGAAGGCCCTTGTACCACAGTAGACCGTCTCTCCATCCCATCTCCTTCATCTGATCTTTGATCGCTTTCGTCATCCGTAGCTCATCCGGGTTCTGATATAACTGTATCAGTTCTTTAAACTCCGGATCTTGAGCCTGTTGTTGCCTCCATGCGGTAGGCGAGGCTATATGGATAGTACCATCTTCTAGCCGTACCCCGATTCTTTCCGAGTCATCGTCTAGGTCACTTCTCCGCTCTTGAGGAGGCTCCGCATAAACTTCCTGCGTCTCCTCTTCCTCTCTTATGTTCGCCTTCGCATTCTCATATACCTCATAGGACCACTCAGCGTCCTCCTGGGTATGTAGCTCACAACATATCCCGTGATCCGGGCCTTGTGGACTGTACCGTAGACCTGTGCGGTCATATCGGACTCCACTCGCCATCTCCATCGCCTCAATGTGGCTGACCTCATACACCTTGTCAGTGGACAAGTCTTCCATCTCCACCGTGGACACCAACGCCGATACTTCTGAGTTAAACTCTAGCCTAGAGAGGCTGTCAGCGACCACATTTCGCTTTCCCGGTAGATGGACCATTGTAAAATCGAAACAAGACAAGAACGCTTGCCACCGCGCCAGCCGTCCCGTCTGTTCATGATTCATCAACCATAACAGGTTATGATGATCAGTTCTGACAGTAAATTGAGGTCCTCCCCACAAATACTCTCTGAGCCTCTTGAGGGCCCATACTACCGCCAACGCCTCTCTTTGCCTTGTGCAATAGTTTCTCTCCGCCGCACACAACTTCCTACTAATAAACATGATTGGGCGTAATTTCTTCTCCTCATCCTCTTGTTGTAATACAGCCCCAATCGCAAACTTAGATGCGTCTGTATCGACTACGAATTGTTTCGTAAAGTCGGGCATCGTTAACACCAGTCCTCCGTCTTTCGGGTCTTTGTAAATGAGATCTTTGAGCGCATGAAACGCTTGCAAAACCTCTTCGTCCCACTTCTCAAAGTCTCCAAAATCTATCATTTTCTCCACTTTAGCCCGTGTTGCACCCCAATCGGGTATAAACTGGCTATAGTATTGCGCCATCGCAAGGAATGAGTGCAATTCAGTGCGGTTCTTCGGTATCGGTCGATTCATAATCTCCTCCCTCTTCTCTTTGGATATCGAGACTCGATTATGGGAGATCTCGTACCCTAAGTATGTCACACTCGTCTTGGCAAGTTGACACTTCTTTAGATTGCACTTCAGGCCAAAAGCTCCGATGCGCCTGAATATATCGGACAAATGATCGATATGCTCCTCCATTGTGTTAGAGTATACGATAATGTCATCGATATAGCAAAATGCATATTCTCCCGCCTTCTGTCCCCGCCTTCTCATAAAGCCACCGTCAGACAAATCATCGTACTGACTGCTCAACATCTTCTGCATCGCCTTCTGGAAAAGTCCTGGGGCTTGCTTGAGGCCCATCGGAAGCACTTTCCATTGGTATATTTCCATACCCACCACAAATGCCGTCAGCCATCTAAACTTTTCCTCCAGTGGTATCTGCCAGAAGCCATTCTTAAGGTCAATGACCGAATAGAATTTTGCATTCCGCAGTACTCTCCTTCCTTCTTCTAATGTCGGGAGAGGATTTCTCTCTTCCTCCAGCACCTTGTTAACACGAGCATAGTTAACTGTCAGGCGCCATTCTCCTCCTGGCTTCGGCACTATTCTCGGTTGTGAGACTATTGAGGATGTTGATCTCTCAATAAAGTCCTCATTGAGCAGCTGTCTTGCTAGCTCCTCCGCTATCTTCGCCTCATGTATACTCAAATTCGCCCTTCGTGGTGCCGGTGACGGCTCCGCACCCGGTATTTTGTAAATAACCGCAGTGAAATCTTCAGGCTTGACACCACCTGCATGTGGAGGGTCAAAAATTTCCTTGTTCGCCTCTAATTTGGCTTTTAAAAGCTCCTTCTCCTTCTCCGTGCCTACTCCTTCTTCCAATATTTTCCGCGCCGCCTCTTGAAAATCTTCATCAGACATCTGCTTATGTTGCTTGAGGGGTTCTCTGTCCTCCTCCAAGCCTAAGTCCTCTTCCGAGACATCATCTAGGCCCGTCTTTTCATACGTGACCGTGTCTGGCTCATCATCTTTACCGAGCTCCACCAGCATGTCAATGAGTCTCGCGTATTGCAAAGGAGCTTTACGGGTGTAAAAACCATCAAAGCATGTGAATGCTTGCGGTATCAATTTCAACTTGTCGAGGTCTCTGAGCTTCCGCTTGTATGCACTGCTCTGCTCACGAGTTCCCATACGACAAGCCACCACTAGCTGTTGCTTGCGAGAGGGTACCGGTATAGGATGATCAATAAGCCGGTCCCTTATTTCCTGCGCCCATATCGCCTTCTCATTATATGGCAGGATAATAGTATACGGCTTATTATTTTCGAATAAAGTCCGTAAGCATTTCTTCACTTCAGACAGTGAACGCGGCCACGTGGGCTCGTCACCCCAGAAATCAGTAATAAAACTTTTAATAGTTTCTGGTGGAGTATCCGGGATTCGCCCCGTTCTCCTTGGTACAAACTCCTCCCTTTTTTCTTCTCCTACTTTCGCATGGAAACAGTATCCGTTAGTAATATGGACATCTGTTCCTACTCCTTCCGCGAATCTCGCCAACGACGGGCTTCTTTGTGCGACACATATAATCTCCTCCTTTCGCTTCTCGATTAAGTCATCAATAGACTTTTTGTCCCAATGGGATGTCGGAACTGTGACAGTGCACACTTGGGATTCCCAATTGTCGGTCCAGGACAGTTCATCCGGTCTTACGACATGGGGGTGAACGTACACCTCAAGTGCCTCATGTGCGATGGCCATCTTTTTGTGATCCGTCGCTAGACTCAGCTCATAAGCCTCATAAGAGTCAGTAGCGTTGAAGGGATCAATATCGTTCTCTTCTCCTCTTTTTACTCCATATATCACTCGCCGTGCGGCGCAATCAATCACAGCCCCCATCGTAGCCAATTGGTCATACGATAGTAATATTGACCCGTGGTAACCGGGGACGACATAGAGGTCCATACGGTATACTCGTGCGGATTTCAATTTAAAGGTCAGTGTGATGATTCCCGTGATATCCGTCCGGCTGCTCACTCCTTTGAGAGTGCCCGTTGACTTTTTCATATTTCCGTCCACCCAGTCCCGGTATCGATTAAAAAACTTCCTGCCGACAATATTAATATTCGCCATCGTATCATTACCAACTTTTAATATTGTCTTCAATGTTTCACAATAAAGTTCCGTATAACACAGAGCATCGGGCCTGTGTATATTGGCTGCGAGAACAAGAACTTTACGTTCCAAATTTTGGAGTCTTGTCTCTAAGTTTTTCAACTTCTCCTTCTTCTCCTCCTGCTTCACCTCATTAACATTTTTATTATTCTGCGGTACTGGTGCGTTTACTATTTGAGCGACATTGTCTTGTGGTACTTGAGTACACACATTGTCTTTTTGCTCGCCACCCGCCGCGACCGTAGACATTGTGTCTGTTCGTGGTTGTTTGCTTGGCCGAGGCGATACGTCTGCCATTTGCCTCCTCGCCTCCATCGCAAGTCTCGCCTTCCTATTTGCATCAGTTATCATTGGTAACCGTGCTGTATGAACGGGTATGAGACTACCTTGGGCTGCAGTCTCTGTGTACCCACATCTTTGTTTTCACATAGAGGAAGCGTTGGCCCAGTCTTGAGTAGTGTCCGGGTAGGATGACGTATCGGTCTCCGAGGCAGTGTTGCAGGCCTGAGCTCGACCGAAATTTGGGTTGGAGCTTGCCCACGAGCCTCCTCCTCCTCTGGGTGGGGGGGCTGGAGCTCGAACAGCTCTCCCTCCATAAGGGTATATCCCGACCTCCTCCTCTTCCTCTCTGAGGGGTTCCCTGCCACCTCGATGCTCCTCTCCATGTTCCTCGTCCTCGTCCTCCTCCTCCTCGTCCTCCTGCTCCTGCTCCTCCTTCTCGTCCTCTTTGAGAGGCCTTTAAGTTCTTTTGTCTCTCCCTTTCCTCCTTCTTCTCCTTCATCCTCTTCATGTAGGTAATGATTGCCTCTCGTAACTCCTCATCATCACACATATTGGCATACCAACCTTCGTTCACAGCGGCAATCTGAAGCATATTGAAAAGGCCCGGTTCCTTGCCTTCCGTCCTGCTCAGAAAATTTGCCCTTGCTGTTGGGTTCTGCCTATCATGATTGAAAGAGCAGTCTCTGTTCTCCATCTGTGCCTTACACTGCAAGCCCGCGAACCACCTCCAACATGCGGTCTTCAGGTCTGGCTCTCTCTGTCTCTTCCAACCGGCAACTCTGTTTGTGTACGTGGCTTGTGCGCCAACAGGTACACCGCCTGCCTGTGCCGTATGTGCCTCCGTGAGCGAGTCCATGTTTGAGCATGCACTCATCACTTCTTGAAACAGTGCTGACGGAGCAACGCTTTGAACCGTATTTTCGAACACGTGTGTCTCGAGGAAGTTCTTGGACTTCACTGAGCTAAACGTCGAGCATTGTTGTATGAGCTGAGTAAGCTTACTCGGGTTAACTGTGTGTAACGCCGAAAAGAAATAGAGGATGATCGACTTGCGGCCATAGAATAGCCCATAGGAGGAAACTACCTCCGTAAGGGTCGCCGCCAAGCCAACAGCACTCCTCAAACTCATCGCCACTGTCTCAAAGATTTCAAATCCTATGAGAGTACCAGTGCAGAGATGCTGGTATCCATGAGATTGAAAATATGAAATGAGTGTGGCCACCGCCAGTTCACACTGAGCGTTCGTCTAGGCCTGTTGCATTGTTTCTCTTAATCTCCTCCTTCTTTCTCAAAAACTTGTACTGTGTCAGATCAAATCCCTCCGAGACTAGAGATTGGTCAAAAACAGTAACAAGGGCCTCGTATTCCTGCGTTTCGTCGCAAGGAAAAGCCTTCATGCAGGCATTGATCTCTTTGAGCTTGCTCAAAAGCGAAGCATCAGAGTCTTTGTCTGAGCTCGTCTTGGCATATAGCATGAGACTTGCCACTCCTCCTTTCTTCCCCTTGAAGGCATTTATGATGTTCTGTCTGTCCTTCTTCTCCGTGTTTGTGACCACCACCGTAGTTGAGCCCGAGGGTGCAGGGGCTGGTGGGGCAGGAGCTGGTGGGGTCAAATATGTCGGAGGGTGTGTCTTTGCACCACTC